>OZ025296.1:75774836-75777336 GCA_964019185.1 Maratus speculifer | reverse complement strand
TTATTATTATTATTTGCAAAATTTTCAAAAATGATCAATATTGGCATATAATTTGACTGAATTTGAAGAGATATAATGAATAACGAATTAAAAGATATTTCCAATTATAAATTTGAGTCCATGATAAATATTTTTTTAAAGAACAGTAACGTAGCGAAGCTTGTGATGGTGGTCCGGCATTTGGAGCCATTTGAACTTAAAAAAATACATCTTTAATATTTTTTGTTGCCATAAATAATAATGAAAGAAGATAAATTCACCCTGTTTTGAAAAAATCCTTTATTCGAAATTATTAATATAAAAGAAGTAGCTACTTTTAATTTGTGTTTTTTTTCTTTTAATTGATTTGTTTTTGAACGTGTAACTTTAGATATTTGATAGTTCAGTACTTTTTCACAAAATATATGCATATAAATATGCACCAAATAAAAATATATGCATAATATAAAGTAAAAAAAAAATGCATAATAAATATTTTAATAAGTTTTTTTTTTTCAAAATTTATAAATAATATTATGCAATTTGACTTAATTTGTAAAAATACATTAAATAATAAATTGAAAGATATTTTTAGTTATAAATTTGAAACCATTACGGATACTTTTTTGAAGGACAACAATGTAGTGAAGCTAGTTGCTAGTTTGGACGGTGGTCCGGCACTAGGAGCCATTTAAGCTTAAAAAATACATTTTTTTGCCATATGTATTTTGATATATGAAACAAATGATAAATAATTTATCTTTTTCTTTTTCTAATTAAATATTTTATTTTAAAAATTTCCATCCTAGATTTTAATCAACAGTTACAGATAATTCTAAAAAACTGAACTGCCGAAAGATTAATTTTAATTATACTTTTTCACTTAATTAATGTAAATATATATTTGCTTATTTACATTTTTTCAAAATTCACTTATATTTGTTTCTTACGATACATATCAAAATATAAAAAAAACAGGAATACAACAAATTTTCTTGAAAATTATAAACATACAGTAATAATGTAATTTGAATGAATTTTCACATGTAGACATTAAATTCAAATATTGTTATTTTTTTTTTATTCCTAACATTGATTTTGATAATGTTTTATATTTAATTCCAACCAAAGTTAAAATGATGCAATTATTTAATTAAAATAAATATTAAATTGTAGTTTTTAATAATATTTATTAAAATATATTTTAATTTAAATGAATTTTACTTTTGTAATTAAAATTTAAAATAATAAAAAATGGTTTATCCAATTAAATATTATTGACTAAAGTTAATTTTGTTAGATCTCGGCACTAAGAATTCTTTGAAATTTGATTTTAAAAAAAGAATTGCTGCGGCGCAGTTAAATAAAGTATTCAATGTCAATCAAAGTAGACATTTTAAAAGTAAATAAATTTTAGAAAAGTACTTACCCATTTCTTCTAATTACAGTATAAACATCAACTGAATTATCCAAAAAAAAAAAAAAGATTTTTATTAGCATACGTACTAATCTACATTAGAAACAGCGTATTATTTAGCACATTCGACACACAAATTATAAGTATGTTCTTTGCAGATATAAAGACTACAGTGTCTACAAAATTGTTTTGTTTTTCGATTTTGTTTTGTCGTGCAAAAGCTACATCTTTCTCTTTTGGGAGATCGGACAACTTTTTCTTCTGGTTCTCCACAAAATTCTCTTATCTTCCTTTTTAAAGGATTTGGCAATGATGTTGTTTGTCTCCTTTCATGTATATAGTCCCTTATTAAGTCGAAAGCAAGTTCTTTCAAAAAATATCGACGAACAACCTTTTTTCCCGTATTTTTCTGAAAAATAATTTGCGCGTTTATTCCCGCGATATTCATCAGGGAATAAAATAAAGTAAGTGGCCATCTGTTGCTTTTTCTTGCCACAGAATATGATCCTTTCATTTCATCAACCACATCAACACCTCCTTTTGTAGCTTATATTGCATTATTATGTCTGGCTTCATTTGTTGTGATTCGTCTATCGCTGTGTCGTGATGCATTGACGAAATCAGTAATACGGATGCATTTTTTTTGGCACATATGATACTAGAGTTAAGTCTCCATTAAATCCAAAAGTGCTTGAAAACACTGGTCTGCTTTTAGATGGCAGAAAATCTTTGGGTATTTCTCTTTTATTTTTTCTCAATGTCCCAATCATTGTAAGATTATTATACTCTAAAAGAGATTTTGCTAGTGGAACTGACGTGAACCAGTTGTCCATAGTGACATTTCTTCCTGTTCCTGATATGGGTGTTACAAGACGTTTTACCACATCATGTGGTGAATTACTTAAATCAAAAACTCCTTTAGGTTGCTGACCAGCATAAATTTCTAATTTCGATACATAAAAGTTAATAGCATCAACCAATGCATACATTTTGATTCCATATTTTGCAGGTTTCGATTTCATATATACACGAAATGAACAGCGTCCGCGAAATTGTTCCAGCATTTCATCAATCGTCACGTACTCACTCAAAGTAAAGTGATTT
>OZ025296.1:75489836-75769836 GCA_964019185.1 Maratus speculifer | reverse complement strand
ATCAGAACTTTTCCGAAATGAATATACATATATATGATCCAAATGAAAAATATGAATAATATAAAGTAAGAAAATTTATAATAAATATTTTAATACATTATTATTATTATTATTATTATTATTATTATTATTTGCAAAATTTTCAAAAATGATCAATATTGGCATATAATTTGACTGAATTTGAAGAGATATAATGAATAACGAATTAAAAGATATTTCCAATTATAAATTTGAGTCCATGATAAATATTTTTTTAAAGAACAGTAACGTAGCGAAGCTTGTGATGGTGGTCCGGCATTTGGAGCCATTTGAACTTAAAAAAATACATCTTTAATATTTTTTGTTGCCATAAATAATAATGAAAGAAGATAAATTCACCCTGTTTTGAAAAAATCCTTTATTCGAAATTATTAATATAAAAGAAGTAGCTACTTTTAATTTGTGTTTTTTTTCTTTTAATTGATTTGTTTTTGAACGTGTAACTTTAGATATTTGATAGTTCAGTACTTTTTCACAAAATATATGCATATAAATATGCACCAAATAAAAATATATGCATAATATAAAGTAAAAAAAAAATGCATAATAAATATTTTAATAAGTTTTTTTTTTTCAAAATTTATAAATAATATTATGCAATTTGACTTAATTTGTAAAAATACATTAAATAATAAATTGAAAGATATTTTTAGTTATAAATTTGAAACCATTACGGATACTTTTTCGAAGGACAACAATGTAGTGAAGCTAGTTGCTAGTTTGGACGGTGGTCCGGCACTAGGAGCCATTTAAGCTTAAAAAATACATTTTTTTGCCATATGTATTTTGATATATGAAACAAATGATAAATAATTTATCTTTTTCTTTTTCTAATTAAATATTTTATTTTAAAAATTTCCATCCTAGATTTTAATCAACAGTTACAGATAATTCTAAAAAACTGAACTGCCGAAAGATTAATTTTAATTATACTTTTTCACTTAATTAATGTAAATATATATTTGCTTATTTACATTTTTTCAAAATTCACTAATATTTGTTTCTTACGATACATATCAAAATATAAAAAAAACAGGAATACAACAAATTTTCTTGAAAATTATAAACATACAGTAATAATGTAATTTGAATGAATTTTCACATGTAGACATTAAATTTAAATATTGTTATTTTTTTTTATTCCTAACATTGATTTTGATAATGTTTTATATTTAATTCCAACCAAAGTTAAAATGATGCAATTATTTAATTAAAATAAATATTAAATTGTAGTTTTTAATAATATTTATTAAAGTATATTTTAATTTAAATGAATTTTACTTTTGTAATTAAAATTTAAAATAATAAAAAATGGTTTATCCAATTAAATATTATTGACTAAAGTTAATTTTGTTAGATCTCGGCACTAAGAATTCTTTGAAATTTGATTTTAAAAAAAGAATTGCTGCGGCGCAGTTAAATAAAGTATTCAATGTCAATCAAAGTAGACATTTTAAAAGTTAATAAATTTTAGAAAAGTACTTACCCATTTCTTCTAATTACAGTATAAACATCACCTGAATTATCCAAAAAAAAAAGATTTTTATTAGCATACGTACTAATCTACATTAGAAACAGCGTATTATTTAGCACATTCGACACACAAATTATAAGTATGTTCTTTGCAGATATAGAGACTACAGTGTCTACAAAATTGTTTTGTTTTTCGATTTTGTTTTGTCGTGCAAAAGCTACATCTTTCTCTTTTGGGAGATCGGACAACTTTTTCTTCTGGTTCTCCACAAAATTCTCTTATCTTCCTTTTTAAAGGATTTGGCAATGATGTTGTTTGTCTCCTTTCATGTATATAGTCCCTTATTAAGTCGAAAGCAAGTTCTTTCAAAAAATATCGACGAACAACCTTTTTTCCCGTATTTTTCTGAAAAATAATTTGCGCGTTTATTCCCGCGATATTCATCAGGGAAAAAAATAAAGTAAGTGGCCATCTGTTGCTTTTTCTTGCCACAGAATATGATCCTTTCATTTCATCAACCACATCAACACCTCCTTTTGTAGCATTATATTGCATTATTATGTCTGGCTTCATTTGTTGTGATTCGTCTATCGCTGTGTCGTGATGCATTGACGAAATCAGTAATACGGATGCATTTTTTTTTGGCACATATGATACTAGAGTTAAGTCTCCATTAAATCCAAAAGTGCTTGAAAACACTGGTCTGCTTTTAGATGGCAGAAAATCTTTGGGTATTTCTCTTTTATTTTTTCTCAATGTCCCAATCATTGTAAGATTATTATCCTCTAAAAGAGATTTTGCTAGTGGAACTGACGTGAACCAGTTGTCCATAGTGACATTTCTTCCTGTTCCTGATATGGGTGTTACAAGACGTTTTACCACATCATGTGGTGAATTACTTAAATCAAAAACTCCTTTAGGTTGCTGACCAGCATAAATTTCTAATTTCGATACATAAAAGTTAATAGCATCAACCAATGCATACATTTTGATTCCATATTTTGCAGGTTTCGATTTCATATATACACGAAATGAACAGCGTCCGCGAAATTGTTCCAGCATTTCATCAATCGTCACGTACTCACTCAAAGTAAAGTGATTTTCAAAAGCAGTATTTATTTCGGAAAATATTTCTTTGATTGGAGCTAACTTATCTAATTCACGCCTTTCTTTTCTGCTGTTCTTGTCATCAAAGCGTAAACATTTTAATAAAAATCTAAACCTTCCTAAAGACATTGTTGTTTTAAAAACATCAACGCCCGTGCCATCTTCGCTCCATAAATCACTTAAATTTTGATGTGAGGATCTCATAACGCCAGCAATATAAAGAAGTCCCAATACTGCTTTCAGTTCCGTCAAGGAAGTTAACTTACAGTCTCTTTCCCTAGAGAAGTTAGGTTGTTGAGTTTCTATATAAATATTTGTATATTTCACAATTTTCTTTAAAACAGAATCATTGAAAAATAATTTCCAAGCATCGAATACCGTTAATGCACCTTTTGCGCTTTCGCGCACTCCTGGTGTTTCAGAAACAATATTGTGTTGCCTCCGACGTACATTTGATCTCGGTGGACTCTTTTCCCATTTCGTAATGTTATCTTTGCCAATAAAAAAATTGGACGGTGATGCAAAACATTCGTTTTCTATATCTTCATTTTCCGATTCTTGGCTATCAATTTCCTCATCTTCATTTAGAACTGCATTATTTTCTTCATCCGATGAACTTGCATCATCACTAATACAGTCTTCTTCTAAATTATCAAAAAGATTCAAAGCTTCTTGAATAGTTAAAAATTTTTTACGCGACATTGTAAAAATAATAAGCACTCTAGCAGCTAAATATCAGAAAGAGAAAAAGAAGCAAGAGAGAGAGAGAGAGGGGAGAAACGGAGAGATCCCTAGAAGAGAGATCACCCCTCCCCCTCTTCTGAGAATTTCGGTGTAGCGGGAAAAAGAAGAATGCTTGGGAGAAAATACTCGAGCGACGTCACTGGTCGCGTCGCGGTCATTCAGACCGAAATTCAACTTTAAAAAGCAATAAAATCATGAGAAAACACAGGAATGACTTGCAATTTCTGTAGACAGAAGGTCGAACAGTGAAGGTCAGTTACACGGCGTTTCACCATTGTATCTTTAAGGGGAGGTGGGTTAATAGGAAGCTAACGAATTTCGGCGGCGAATCGACCGACGCGCGAGTATTCCCGGCTTAAAATAATTTGAAATTTGAACCTCCCCACCCCCATTGAACACAGTTCAGTTTGCTCTGCTTAACCACTCCCAACGATTCAGATTTTCATCTCAAAATTTAAGTTTATGTCTAAGCTTCTAAGAAAATTTTATGAGATGCGAAAAATAACGGTAAAATATGGTTGTACGTTACTCCAAAGTCTAAAGCGCCCTCTTTCGGCATTTTTTGAAATTTATCTTTATAATTCATTTTCAATAAAATACCGACATAAAGAATAGTTTTAGTGAAAACCGCAAATCAATCGACCAATTTTTCCATTTTTTATAATCATTTGAATTTAAAACCCTCTGAACACAGTTAAGTTTGTGCAACTTAACTGCTTCCAACTATTCAGATTTGGAGCTCAAAATTTAAGTTTAAGTCTAAGCTTACGAAACCTTTAATGAGATGCAAAAAATAACGGTAAAAAATAGTTGTTCGTTACTCTAAAGTCTAAAGCGCCCTCTATCGTCATTTTTTGAAATTTATCTTTATAATTTATTTTCAAGACAATACTGGCATAAAGAATAATTTTAGTGAAAACCGCAAACGAATCGACCAATTTTTCTGTTTTTCATAATCATTTGAATTTTTGGACCCTAAATTTTAATGGCGCCTATCTCCTTAGGAAGACTATGGGACCCTTGGTTTCCTATTTAAATATTGTTTGTCTTGATGTGACTTTCACCCCTTAAAGTTTGGACCATGAATTTAGAAACACCCTGTATATATATATATATATATATATATATATATATATATATATATATATATATATATATATATATATATATGTATATATATATATATGTATATATATATACATATATATACATATATACATATATACATATATACATATATACATATTTATACATATATACATATATATATATATGTATATATATACATATATATACATATATATATATATATATGTATATATATATATATATATGTATATATATATACATATATATATATGTATATATATATATATATATATATATATATATATATACAGGGTGTTTCTAAATTCATGGTCCAAACTTTAAGGGGTGATAGTACACATCAAGACAAACAATATTTAAATAGGAAACCAAGGGTCCCAAAGTCTTCCGAAGGAGATAGGCGCATTTAAAGTTTAGGGTCCAAAAATTCAAATGATTATGAAAAACAGAAAAATTGGTCGATTCGTTTGCGGTTTTCATTAAAATTATTCTTTATGTCAGTATTGTCTTGAAAA
The DNA here is from genome assembly GCA_964019185.1 of Maratus speculifer. Lineage (NCBI taxonomy): Eukaryota > Metazoa > Arthropoda > Arachnida > Araneae > Salticidae > Maratus > Maratus speculifer. Next base: position 75,764,850 of record OZ025296.1, on the reverse strand, counting down.
TAAATTATAAAGATAAATTTAAAATAAATGACGATAGAGGCCGCTTTAGACTTTAGAGTAACGAACAACTATTTTTTACCGTTATTTTTTGCATCTCATTAAATGTTTCGTAAGCTTAGACTTAAACTTAAATTTTGAGCTCAATATCTGAATAGTTGGAAGCAGTTAAGTAGCACAAACTTAACTGTGTTCAGAGGGTTTTAAATTCAAATGATTATAAAAAACGGAAAAATTAGTCGATTGATTTGCGGTTTTCACTAAAACTATTCTTTATGTCGGTATTTTATTGAAAATGAATTATAAAGATAAATTTCAAAAAATGCCGATAGAGGGCGCTTTAGACTTTGGAGTAACTTACAACTATATTTTACCATTATTTTTCGCATCTCATAAAATTTTTTAGAAGCTTAGACATAAACTTAAATTTCGAGATGAAAATCTGAATCGTTGGGAGCGGTTAAGTAGCGCAAACTGAACTGTGTTCAATGGGGGTGGGGAGGTTCAAATTTCAAATGATTATAAAAAACGGAAAAATTGTTCGATTCGTTTGCCGTTTTCGCTAAAACTATTCTTTATGTCAATATTTCCTTGAAAATAAATTTTAAAGATTAATTTTAAAAAATACCGTTAGAGGGCGCCTTAAACTTTGGAGTAACCAACAACTATTTTTAACCGTTATTTTTTGTATCTAATTAAATGCTTGTAAAAGTTCAAACTTAAATTTTGAGCTCAAAATCTGCATCGTTTTGAGTAATTAAGTGCGGAAATTTGAAATGTGTTCGAGGGGTGGGGAGGGTAACATTTTAACTCCTGAACACTGTTCAGTTTCCGCTTCTTAACCCCTCTATCGATTTAGTATTTGAGCTCAAAATTTAAATCTAAGCATTTGCAAGCATTTAATTAGATAATCTATCTCTATCGCCCTCTATCGGTATTTTTTGAAATTAATCTTTAAATTTTTTTTTCAAGGAAATATTGACATAAAGAATAGTTTTAGCGAAAACGGCAGAATAATCGACCAATTTTTTCGTTTTTTAAAATAATTTGAAATTTGAACCTCCCCACCCCAATTGAACACAGTTTAGTTTGCTCTGCTTAACCACTCCCAACGATTCAGATTTTCATCTCAAAATTTAAGTTTATGTCTAAGCTTCTAAGAAAATTTTATGAGATGCGAAAAATAACGGTAAAATATGGTTGTACGTTACTCCAAATTCTAAAGCGCCCTCTTTCGGCATTTTTTGAAATTTATCTTTATAATTCATTTTCAATAAAATACCGACATAAAGAATAGTTTTAGTGAAAACCGCAAATCAATAGACCAATTTTTCCATTTTTTATAATCATTTGAATTAAAAACCCTCTGAACACAGTTAAGTTTGTGCAACTTAACTGCTTCCAACTATTCAGATTTTGAGCTCAAAATTTAAGTTTAAGTCTAAGCTTACGAAACCTTTAATAAGATGCAAAAAATAACGGTAAAAAATAGTTGTTCGTTACTCTAAAGTCTAAAGCGCCCTCTATCGTCATTTTTTGAAATTTATCTTTATAATTTATTTTCAAGACAATACTGACATAGAGAATAATTTTAGTTAAAACCGCAAACGAATCGACCAATTTTTCTGTTTTTCATAATCATTTGAATTTTTGGACCCTAAATTTTAATGGCGCCTATCTCCTTCGGAAGACTATGGGACCCTTTGTTTCCTATTTAAATATTGTTTGTCTTGATGTGACTTTCACCCCTTAAAGTTTGGACCATGAATTTAGAAACACCCTGTATATATATATATATATATATATATATATATATATACAGGGTGTCCCAAAAGGTCGTTTACAAACTTAACATGCTGGTCTGTCATATCATGATGAACAATACTAAATAGGAAACTAAGGGTCCCAAACGTCTTCTAAAGGAGATATGCGCCATTAAAGTTTAGGGTCCAAAAATTCAAATGATTATAAAAAAACAGAAAAATTGGTCGATTCGTTTGCGGTTTTCACTAAATCATGGCTGCCAACTACTATGCCTATTTATAGTCAAATAAACATGTTAAAGACGGAAAATTTTTAAAAGGATTAACAATATCTGCTGTAATGTATAACATTGAATATATTAATGAAGCATTTTACTAAAACATTTTTGTGGTTCCAAACATGTTTATACGATTTAAATAGGCGTAGAAGTTGGCAGCTCTGCTAAAACTATTCTTTATGTCAGTATTTTCTTGAAAATAAATTATAAAGATAAATTTTAAAAAATGTCGATAGAGGGCGCTTTAGACTTTGGAGTAAGGATAAACTCGTTTTTACCATTATTTTTTCCTTCTCATTAAACTTTTTTAGAAGCTTAAACATTAACTTAAATTTTCAGCTCAAAATCTAAATCGTTGGAATTGGTTAAGTAGCGCAAACTGAATTGCGGGGGGAGATTCAAATTTCAAATGATTATAAAAAACGGAAAAATTGGTCAATTGATTTGCGATTTTCACTAAAATTATTCTTTATGTCAGTGTTATCTTGAAAATAATTTCTAAAGATAAAATTCAAAAAATACCGATAGAGGGCGCTTTAGACTTCGGAGTAACGTACAACTATTTTTTCTGTTATTTTATGCATCTCATAAATTTTTTTAGAAGTTTAGACATAAACTTAAATTTTGAGATGAAAATCTGAATCGTTGGGAGTGGTAAAGTAGCGCAAACTGAACTGTGTTCAATGGGGGTGGGGAGGTTCAAATTTCAAATGATTATAAAAAACGGAAAAATTGTTCGGTTTTCGCTAAAATTATTCTTTATGTCAGTATTTCCTTGAAAATAAATTTTAAAGATAAATTAAAAAAAAAAAAATCCGTTAGAGGACGTCTTAAACTTTAGAATAACCAACAATTATAGTTTTTTTCTTTTTTTTAATCTAATTAAATGTTTTCAAAAGTTTAGACTTAAATTTTGTGCTCAAAATCTAAATCGATAGGAGGGGTTAAGAAGCGCAAACTGAACTGTGTTCAGGAGTTGAAATGTTACCTTCCCCACTCCTCGAACGCAGTTCAATTTTTGGCCGCTTAATTACTCACAAAGATGCAGATTTTGAGCACAAAATTTAAGTTTGAACTTTTACAAGCATTTTATTACATACAAAAAATAACGGTTAAAAATAGTTGTTGGTTACTATGAAGTTTAAGGCGCCCTCTGACGGAATTTTTTGAACGATATCTGTAAAAAATTTTTTCAAGAAAATTTTGATATAAAGAATAGTTTTAGCGAAAACCGACCAATTTTTCCGTTTTTTATAATCTTTTGAAATTTGAACCTCCCCACCTCCATTGAAAACAGTTCAGTTTGCTCTACTTAACCACTCCCAACGATTCAGATTTTTATCTTAAAATTTAAGTTTATGTCTAAGCTTCTAAAAAAATTATGAGATGCAAGAAATAACGGAAAAAAAATAGTTGTACGCTATTCCAAAGTCTAAAGCGCCCTCTATCGGTATTTTTTGAATTTTATCTTTATAAATTATTTTCACGATAATACTGACATAAAGAATAGTTTTAGTGAAAATCGCAAATCAATTGACCAATTTTTCCGTTTTTTATAATCATTTGAAATTTGAACCTCCCCCCGCAATTCAGTTTGAGCTACTTAACCACTTCCAACAATTTAGATTTTGAGCTCAAAATTTAAGTTTATGTCTAAGCTTCTAAAAAAGTTTAATGAGATGCAAAAAATAATTGTAAAAACTAGTTTATCGTTACTCCAAAGTCTAAAGCGCCCTCTATCGACATTTTTTGTAATTTATCTTTATAATTTATTTTCAAGAAAATACTGACATAAAGAATAGTTTTAGGGAAAACCGCAAACGAATCGACCAATTTTTTAGTTTTTTATATTCATTTGAATTTTTGGACCCTAAACTTTAATGGCGCATATCTCCTTTGGAAGACGTTTGGGACCCTTAGTTTCCTATTTAATATTGTTCATCATGATATGACAGACCAGCATGTTAAGTTTTTAAACGACCTTTAGGGACACCCTGTATATATATATATATATATGTATATATATATATCGATTCTCAAAACATCTTGACTTTTAACATCGTGATGGTTAAAAGTCAAGTTCAGTTTCAAATTCAAATTCAGCAGAACAGCATACATAAGAACTAATTATCAAACGCTTAAATATGTGAAACAATGTGAATTTTGCAGGTTAGCGCAATTCATTTTTAATATTTGGTAATTATATTATAATTTTACTTTTTCTTCATAACAAGTTAATCAACTTAATCGGCAACCGATATAATACACTTGACAGGGAAAAAGGGATTCTAATAAGCTTCTCTTAAATATCTTGAACTGCAATAACATCCGAAAAAAATGTGTAAATTATTATGAAAGCATTTTGTGATATTTACTATGTTTGCTCAAAAAGATAAGCTAAATTATAGAAGAAGAAAAAAACTCTCCCATTAGTTGCGCATATTTTTAAGGATATAAATATTTTTTTTTCTGGTGATCTAATTAGACCAGTAAATCTTTACGACAGTCACAATACAAACAGCAAAAAAAGATATTTTTTTTTTCATTTTTTGTTTTGTACATTTTTAGTATGAATATGAGAAGTGAACAAAAATTAGAGATCAATACGAAATTTACTGTAAATATACGAAATAAATAAACGAAATTTACGAAAATAAGTATACGAAATTTACTGCAATATTTTATTTTCCTCTCTAAACAAGACAATAGGCATAGTAAGAAAGAGATAGAAAGACATAGAAAAGCTCAATAATGTATATCAATTAAAGAGCTAACAAGCTACATTAACGTAACTCAGAGTTCGAGCAGAGATCTAGGCAAATTGAATTCGTAAATCCTTTTCAACTAGGTTGAAAATCGTAAAATAAATTGAAATTCACTTTGAGCAATTTTTACCAATGAACAAAGCGTACTTGTTTACTTTTGTGCAGTCCTGTATTTTACATACTGTCTTCATATACTCGCCACTATTTAACAAAAATTAAATTAAGACTAAAACACTAAAACATGCTTAAGGCGATTTATCTGGTGGGAAATAAATAAATGGGAATCTCATATTATCCTATGAGAAAATTCTTCTTCTTGTACATTCGAATTTGAAATTTTCAAAAATATTTTTTTCAGCAAATCGATGGGAAAGGATAATAGATAGGGGTAAATAGATAGGAAATTATTAATTCATCTGTAAGCTCCAAATTTTTATCTTTTTTCCAGTCATAAGTTAAAAACGATTAAAGAATACTTTTTCTACTTTTCGGAATTTTTGGAATTTCAACAGAAATTTGAAAATTTACATAATAATCTTTAAAACATTTTAAGCTTATAGATCCACAAAGAGCCTGCCTTTCTACGTGCTGAAAAAAATATTATTGAATTTTCCAAAATTTCAATGAATAAGAAGGATAAGTATTTTTCCCATAGGATAACATAGGATTCTGATTTGTTACTTCCCCGTCATATGAATCCCATTAAAACAACTGATATCACTCTTCCATAGATTGTCATCTATAGATGGTCAACTACTCAATATTTTGCTTAACTCTGTCCATAATTTTATCTACATTTTACCAACATATCTCGTTATACTAAATGTGTTCAGTGTAAAAATTTATAACTCTTTTAAAAACCCTTTTTAAGCTGTTTTCCTATATAACCGGTAACCTTTATAAAATATTTTGTGCAAGCCTGTATATGATAAAGTTCATTTATACGCACATCGTAATATGTAAAAATTTACTTAAACTTAAAAGTTCATATCACAAATAAAAATGCATTCCCACGAATGACGCTGATAGACAGTATTAGAACACAGTACGTTATCCGAAATCTTTTACGTGTTTCTGTAAACATTGTACACTTTCTGTTATATGGGAAGTAACCTGAGATAAAACTCAGCAACGTGTATCACTTTCATTATAGGTGAAATATATTAACATAATTAAAATATGTCGCTGGCAGTGTTTCAAACCATACAATTATGCATCGGAATATTTTTGTGTGGCCCAGTAAATGAGTAATAAATAGCCTCTGTCCTGTATATTCTATAGAATGTGTATGTTAGTGCATTTCATACATGCATATCAGTTTCATTATGTTGAGAAGGATGCAATATTATTAAAAAGCACTTAAAACTATTTTTCACATTTACCGTAATGGTTCAGAATACGTTTGACTTTCCTTGTAACTAGAACTACTCAAGAGATTTTCTTAAAATTTGAAATCGCTCATCGGAATTCTGCAACAATTATAAATTTTAAAATTCAAACCATTCGGTTGAGTAATTTTTGCACTGTTATATGTAGACAGACTGATTAGACGATGACTGTTATTGACTACGTATTTTTTCAACTAAGAGCTTACTTAAAAATCAAGGCATTTTTACTGCTTTGAAAAGCTAATAAAAGCAATAATAAGAAATTAATTCTGTGTTATCATCATCTCTATAACAAAAGCCTAAATCATATGACGGTCGTCAGCAGTTCCGGGCTGACTACTTAAATTTTTATACGCCAAACGGTCATTGAAAAAAATATTATTAATACATGATTTGCAAAATTTATATAAATTTATTAATATTATAAAAAAACATTGAATTATCAGCACATTTAAGTAAAATAAGTTTAATTTAGATTGTTTATTAACAAACCTATGTTTAACGTTTGAAAGTTAAATCCTTTTTACAGTTTTAAAGTGTTATTTGTCAAATAAAACGAAATGCATAAAAAATATATAAAATGTCATTAAGACCGCAACGAATTCTTGATTTCTTTTTCAAAATCTTTGGATTTGTTGAAGGGTTCAGCAAGTAAATAAATTTAAGAATGAAAGTAATATGATGCAATGCTTTAGATAGATTTAGCAAGTATTGGATATATTTTTTTAAATTTTAATCTTTGCTGGATAAACATATCACCATTTAAATATGGTTGTATTTTTATTAATTTACTTGCTGCCTTTCAAGTATTAAGGTTACGAGAATGTTTAAAGAATGGGATTCTATATAAAAATAGTGCTTATATTTATGTATTCTATATAAATATCCCGCATATGTTTTACATATGTTTCGCATACGGTGTTGCTATATTTTTTACTTACACATCATACATACTATAGGGTAATTCTTGTTATCGTTTAAAAACAGAATTCTTCTTTGTCGCATATTCATGTTTCAGGCAGTGGAGATTCCGAAAAACATATTTTTGGAAAAAAAAAATTGACGTCCGTTTCTTTGTCTATCTCTCTGTGTGGAAATACTCTACATGCTCTATCAAATTGAGTTGAAATTTGGTATGTACATAGCATGTAAATATGAAAAAAACCTCAGTAACCTTAACTGTTTTTTTTCGGATTCTCAAAATATTTGCTGTGATAAAAGTTATAGTTTTTTTTTCAAATGTTTTATTTCAAGGAGTGACTATAAATGACAATATAAAACATAAATTTTGCATAAAGAAGGAGGTCAGTCGGACAATTAGTTGCTGATAAATGTGAAATTGTATTTTTCACACTCTTCGTTTTTTTCATGAACCTGTATTTGATTCAAATTTTGATTCAAAGATATACTTTTTATTGGAAATGAGACACTTAATCCGACACAGTCAGCTGTTAGATGCTTATAATTTTTGGAGTTGTAAGGATGTTTGTTTTATGCAATTTGGTACTACTAGATTATCCCGATGACCAAAAAACCGTCGCTAAAGTGTAAGATTAAATGTCAGTAATGGCTTATCATAAATGTCACATTCATTCGACATTATGCATGTTACACAGATTTATTATGCATCGAGTTATTATGTATTTTTATTAATCGTTTACCTTTTTTTTGTATTTTCGTCATTTAAGATAAAAATTATGCCAATTTCTATAATTCACGAGTAGTTTTATGATTCATGCAGTTTTTCGATGGGGTTCAATGTTCAAGTTAATAAGACCCAGGCCACTTAGAACCTGGTCCGGGGTCATTTGAAATTTTCATACCACAGGCATTTATTCACCCTTAATTTTTTTACTTTCGTAATATATGATTTTAAGGTTAAGACTTGGACTCCTGTCCTTGGGAAACAACAACAGTATATTTTTATTGCTAACCTATTTTTTTCTGTTGAACATATGAACATTGATTTACGTAAAATGTTATAACAGCATGAAAAGTACTGGAAGCTGAAAATAATTTAGCTAGTAATACCATGTTCATTTTCAGCTACATTTTGAAACAAAAACTTTTTTCGAATTTTTTGTTTGGACGTGTAGGGTGTATATGCCTTTCATTACCCCAAATAGCATGATGTTTTAGACAATATAAAATTGCACGATTCAATTTCATTTTAAAACATTACATAGCCATGACAAAATACGCTGTTGGTATAAAAATTGTTCGAAAATATCAAATAAGCCCATAACTTTGCGATTAAATAAATATTAAGGATTTTGTTTAAATATTATCTCATTAGCAATAAGTTTTAATGCACATTTATGAAATATATAAAATTATCTAAATTGTCGTTCGTATTTCTTTAATTGCCACCGCATGTGTTTTTGCAAAACAGTTGAAGCATTTAGATATAATTTCAGTTTTTATTGTTAAATTTATTCGTAATTTAGATATGGATAATTATGGATTTATTCGTAATTTAGATATTTTATGATATGGATTTTTTATGATTTAAGATATTCGATGAAGATCTTTTTATCATTGTGCGCGCGGCAGCGCGCTACAATAATATGATTGAGCGATGATGCACACGGATTTTTCAATTTTTCTTTTTGCAATAACTAACTAAATACTTATCCAATTTTAATGATTTTTTTTTAAAATGTTCGTCTGACCAAGAAGCACAACATAGCACAAAAATTATTTTTTTTATGGCATACTGTAGGTGTACTGTAGAGTATTCTGAAAATCGGACAAAAATTTTGTGTCACAGCACTTTTCTCAAAAACTACTAAAGATAAAAACTTAATTTTTTTTTAAACAAAAGACAAACATTTTATCCCGGGGTAGTCATCGAGAAAACGTTATTTCGCTGGGCGGTTTTTCTGAAATTGCGTATTTTCCAAACTTGGTCATAAATGGGTATATCTAATGTTCTATTGCAGATAGAATGTTGCGGTAAAGTTTATTTTAAAGATTTTGCGATGCTAATTAATCCTGCAAAAATTCATAGCTTTACGTTAAACAGTTTTTTTACAAGATGAAATAAAAGAATGGCAGTCATCAATCTAAGGTACTTGTGATCATCGGAGAGAAAAAACAGTTACACCATTCGATTAAGCATAAAAAAATACAGAATGCTTTTTTTTTCTTATTTTTAACTTAATTTTTTAACGAATTATGAATTTTTTGAAATTTTTGACATGCTGATTTTTGTCATTTTTTAACACTAGAACGCCCGGATGGAGTCGATTCCACTCCAATCATGTAACTAAATTTCAATTCGAACCAGAAAAATTTTCTTGAAATAATTTAAATCTAATCCACGCAAATTTACGTTAAATAAATCAATTAAATAATTTTGAATAAAAATTCTGGTGAGAAATATTATTTTCAAACTTGAGTAGAATTTCCGGGCGTTCTAGTGTTAATGAATCATTTACTGAATAATTATGCACGGTGTCTAGCCCTGGTGGCTGTTAAATTTGATTTTTAATTTTAAATTAGGCAATTTTTTGCACCATACCAAATTTATATTTTATCCATTTTTTTCATTTATTTATATTTTGTTTTTAGCACAATGGCATCAATGGCAAAAATGCCTGGCATACCTGTCAAATATTGGGGCCCTGTACTTTAACAAAGTGTATTTACTATAAGTATATACCGTATTTATTCTAATAGAATGCGCCCTCTAATAGAGCGCGTCTTCTAATAAAGTGCGCACCTTGGTGCTGATTGAAAAAAAAATATACGGAAACGATATAGTAGATAACATAGTTCGTACGGTTCCTGGAATTTTATAAGCAAGAAATTCTTCGGAACCAGTATTTTCTTATGGAAAATCCCTTTTTAAATAAAACGAAATTTCACTCTTTTGAACAATATTTATTTTTCTATAAAGAAATGCTGGTATTTCACCTGGAAAATAACGGTACCCGTACGAACCATGGATAAGTAGAAAACGATTACTTAAATGCATTATCGAGGATTCTCATCAATCAAAATAGAGATATTCTATCAAAGCGATGCAGTGGCGATGCAACAAAAGTTTCAAATTTTGAACAATGTACCACTCCTGTAAACTATAGCGCCAAGGATATGCACACTGTTAAAAATCTGCTGCATTTTGCTGCAACGCACTCCCCTGCTTGTATAGAAAACGGTTACTTGGCCGTGAAATGGCGCTTTCTCATTGGTTGGAATCATTGTAAACGCGGCAGCGCGCAACAATAATATGATTGAGCGATAATGCTTAAGCATAGGAAACCGCAAAAACACGGATTTTTCAATTTTTCTTTTTGCAATAACTAACTAAATACTTATCCAATTTTGATGATTTTTTTTAAATGTTCGTCTGACCAAGAAGCACAACATAGCACAAAAATTATTTTTTTTTATGGCATACTGTAGGTGTACTGTAGAGTATTCTGAAAATCGGACAAAAATTTTGTGTCACAGCACTTTTCTCGAAAACTACTAAAGATAAAAACTTAATTTTTTTTTAAACAAAAGACAAACTTTTTATCCCGGGAACATTTTTTATTTCTATATATAAAATACAAAACAAGTTGTGCAGTATCCCAGTGGCATATGGAAAAATAGAAGGACTAGTGAAAAATGCTCCAAGGAGCAGTGCAAAAGCAGAATATGATTTTAATTGAGCATTAAAAAGTAATGGACAAGTGCTTCTGTTAATTACTGAGCATGAGGAAGGATAAGGGATCCCTTCTTGGCTACAACTCACTTCAATGCCAACTTTGAAAAAATCATATTTGCGCTTTTTCCGTGAAAACAAATCAGTCGCAGTTACTATAAAAATGTATAGTGTAAAGAAGTAACCAGTAAAGATGCAGCTTAATTAGACATAAATGTAAAGGAAGGCGACATAATGCCAGATACCTAGTTCCTGCAGGTATCACATTCATGCACTGCCACCAAGCATACCCTAAGTGTATAATTGCACAGAAAATTGATTTGTAGTATAGTGCAGAGTGAACAGTGCAGTTAACATCAGAGATGTAGTACAGGCTATACGCCGTACACCTTCTGGACTTTTTAATAGAACACCATATACCCTCTATTTTTCAAGAAAGCTTATAGTATACACATTCTAGAATATCTCTCTGCTTAGAGCATATATCTTATGTTATTTTTATGACTAGGTATATGTTATTTTTATGACCTGGTTAACATCTAAAGCATGGTGGAAAATTCTACTAAAGAACCGCAAATTTCTTTTGTATGGAAAAAGCACAAATATGATTTTTTCAAAGTTGGCATTGAAGTGAGTTGTAGCCAAGAAGGGATCCCTTATCCTACCTCATGCTCAGTAATTAACAGAAGCACTTGTCCATTACTTTTTAATGCTCAATTAAAATCATATTCTGCTTTTGCACTGCTCCTTGGAGCATTTTTCACGAGTTTAGACTATTGTTTTATCTCAATTATTAAATATTTTTTATGCTTTTATGTTAGAAGAGAGCAAATCTCACCAGTTAGCATTTCTTTTTTGCCAATAATACATTTATTGTGTAAATCAGAAATATAGCTTTAAAGTTGAAATAAAATGTTTTGGTTTACTGTATTATTATTATTATTATTATTATTATTATGAATATTAAGAGTGAAAGGGGTACATTTTACTTAAAAGTTATGCATTTTAAAAGAAATAAGTTAAAGTCATATATTTTTATTTAAATTTGCTCAATCTATATTATAAAGGCCAAACGTATCTGTGCGTAACGTAGACGTAATTTTGCAAATGGCAACACATTAAATTTTAAATGAAAATTCGGTATTGCAATTTTTGCTACTGCAAATTTTTAAACTTCTAAATATAGTACATTTTCAATTTTTACACCATCGTGTAGAGAAAAAAATGTACTTTTAAATGAAATTTGTTTGAAAGACGTATCTTAGTTTGTTTTTGAAATATTAATTTTTTTGTAGTTTTTAATACTGCTTTTCTAAACGTGGCAACAGGAGTACTCCATTTCTGTTAAGAGCAAATAGAAAAAAAGGAAGAAATTGATCATTCTATTATTAAAAGGCAAAAATTTAAATTTAAATATATTTTGTTATAAAGCCCGATGTATTTTGATTTCATTTACAAAATTTGATTTCAAATTGTAAATTTTGATATGATTAAAATGATGTCGTGTTTAAATTTCATGAAAAAAAAAATATTCTAGGATTGAGTCAAAGTTGAATATTTTTTTTTTCATTTTGTAATACTAGCATAAGAATCTAAATTGATAACTTTATCATAATAACGGACCTTTATTATTTTTTACTGTTTACATGTATGATTAAAGTTTAATTTTAACAATTTCTACAACTGAGTTTTATAGAAATGGTATTTTTTTAAATATCGTTTAATATCGTTTGTTTAAGAGTTAGATTTACCTATATAAAATGCATTTTTTACTATAACTAATTTTGTAGGTTTATTGCAAATCAATGAAAAATTTTTTTAAAAACATTTTCTTTCGTCGAAATTCGACGGGTTCTACCTTGTATTAATAATGGCAATAAGAGCAATGTTTTATAATTTATCATCTACACCCGGTAAAATGTATTTTCTTTTATTATATATAGTTCCCTTGAATTATAATAAAATTCGAAATACAGTTAATTAAAATATCTCTTTTACTCTGTATTCATTGCATTTTCAAAACCTAAAGAGATAATAAAACAAATAATGCAAACATTACTTTTGATGAAAGAGAAGGAGTGATATATTTAGAATGATGTTTTTAATAACAGTTTATTGAAATAAACAGCCACGAGAGACATTTTTATATTAGGAATAGAATTTATTTTAATGCACGTAAATGTTTAAAGAAGAATTTTGCTTTGCAACACAAACGTGATAATAAATTTCAAAGAATATGTATTACATTCTCTACCTGTTTTCCTTTTATAGACTATTCAAAGCAAATGAGTTAAAATAAAAAGTATTTTTATTTTCTTTTCTTGTGTTCAGATTTTTTTTGTTGTTGTTTGCGTTCTTTTTATTCAAGTTACATTCTCTAACATTTTTTGTTATTATTATATAATTATGTCAGATATGAAAACACTAAAGCTGACATATTTAACATTTTTCATGTTTTTTATACTTTTGGAAATGCTTTACCTTTCATGCGAAATGTTGGCATGTGTAAAATATTAAGAATCTTTTTTTACTATTTATAAAGGAGCGTTTTATGTACTTTGAAATGTAAAACTCCTATTTAATGTTACACATTCACATTTTATATTTTAAGAAAGTTTAATTTATAAAAACTTTTGGTTACAGCAATAATTTTTGATTTGTAATTTCCTTATTTAAAGAGGTAAATGATGCATGATTTTATAATATCTATAGTATTTGTTATGAATTTTCTTTTTCTATCCAATTTAATCTTGATTTACATTTTAATATGAATTTTTCCCCTTTTTCTGAGTTTATGTGTGTTGTTATCCCCAAATTCGTATTATTTTGCCTTTTTCTTAGCTAATACCTAAATGAAAACACATACTTTATTTGTAGTTCCACAGAAATTGTGGGCCTGATGATTCTACAAATTTCGATTGCATTCATTTTAATTTATTTTTTCCATGTATGTATGTATGCACGTATACATATTTACGAAGAAAACAGTGTTTCTGGACGTTTACATTAAGTGATCATTAGATGACAACAAAATAACTTGAGGTAATTAATAATAATTTTCTATGTTATTTAGAACTACTTATTGATAGAAATATATGTTTAAATTACACCAAGAAACTTTTACTTTGTTCAATAAAAAATATCTTTACATTGATAGAAACATATATTTATATATAAACATATCTTTAATTTTATAATAGATGATAAAATATCAAAAATACATGTAAAGATGTTAAGCTTACATACTACGTCTCGAGACGCACACCATGTCGAAAAACGTTTAAATCTGGTAGAGAAAATTTACGCGGAAAAATTAAACATAATAATGTTATGCATGTGCAAGCAAATTCAATATCTCACTCTAATAAGAAAGAAAAAATCATGCGTCAAGAATACATATTGAGGTAATTATTACGCAAGGACAGTACTATAACCGACTTCTTTTATGTGTCTTTGTAAATTAATAAAAAATGCTATGAATGCTCATTTTTAATGTGATTGTAGTGAAATTCGGTGATTTACATCAGTTTGAATTCATTTGAAACAGCATAATATCATTAAAATATACTCCAAACGATTTTTCTCCATATGCTGCAATACAGCGGAATTCTGTTGAGTGTCCCTTTAAATGAGCCATTATACATACATACTTCATACACAATTCCAAACATCCTTTTGTGACCCTAAATAACCTTAATCAATTGCCTGAAAACACGAATGTACTTATGGTAGTTAGAGCGTGGACAGACGGACTGATAAACCGAATGCATAAGCATTTTTCAACTTTGTTGGAAAATGTTAGAAAGAGGCGGATAGAAAAAATAAAGCGAATTTTCAGGTGCTGATCCTCTTGAAATACCTAGAATGTTGAACTAAATCGGCGGGAATATTGTAAGAAATGACGTCGTTGCATACATGCTTTTAATGAAAACCGCAATGGATTCGTGGATTATGAAATAGTAGATATTAGATGTTCAAAATACTGTTTTAGATTTATTGAAACTTATTTTTATATTTACTTTTTGAAAAGAAAATATAAAAGAGAAATTCTAAAATTTTGTTCATTTACGAGATACATGTATTAGTTGATAATTCTCCTTCTGCAATTTCCTCTACTAATTAAGAGAATGGTATATGTATAGTTTTGTGCAGCCCTGAATATGAAATACAGAATCTACATATAAAGAGTAATATATAATATGAAACATCACTTTTATAATATCAAATTATTTATATATGCTATAAGTGTTCCAATAAAATAAATTAAAATGACAAAAAATACTTTTTAATTTTACATGTTTCGTGTTCTCTGACGGCAAATTTTTCAAAAAGAAAAACAAATTGTTTTTGTTTTTGAAAAAGTTGCCGTCAGATCACAAGAAACATATAAAATTAAAAGATATTTTTCGCCATGTTATTTTATTTTAATGGAACACTTATAGCATATATAAATAATTTAAAGAGTAATATGCAAAAAGCTAATTAAATTTAAAAGCGCATACCGAATTTTATAACGTACTCTCCAACAATTTTTACTCGAAGAGAGTAATGTAACTAGTTTATTTTATGTATGCTTGTAAATTAATAAAAATTCTATGAATGCTTTGTTTTAACATATCGTAGTGAAATTCACTGATTTATATCATTTGAAATAGCGTAATATCATTAAAATATTCTCCAGATTTTTTTCCCCATATACCATATTGTAATCTTTTAAAAAAATCCTTTTTTATGTCCATTTAAATGAACCATTAATCGCACATACTTCACATTCAACACCATATATGCTTTTGCGATCTAATAAGCTTTATCAATTGCATGAAATTCCGAGTACATTTATTGAATTAGAGCGTGGACGGACGGAGAAAAAGACAGACAGCCGCACAAATTAAATACGTATCCACTTTTCAACTTTGATGGAAAGTGCTAAAAAGAGGGGATGGGATGAAAAAAATAAAGCTGAATTTTCAGGTGCTGATCCTCTAGAAATATCTAGAATTTTGAATCAAATCTATGAGAACATTGTAAGAAATGACGTCATTTCATATACTGTTGTTTTATTGAAAACTGCAATGGAATCATGGATTGTGGAATAGTAGTGATTGGATGCTGGAAAAATTATTTTAGATTTATCGAAGTTTATTTTTATATTTTCTTTTGATAAAGGAAAATAGAAAAAGAGAAAAGAAAGGAAAATATAAATAAAAAGAAAATATAGATGACTGGTAAATAAGATAAACCTACAATTTTGCAGATACTAATTTTTTAAAAGAAACAAATCAATTGAAACAAGTTTGGAATTGAAAGTCAAGAGTAGCAAATGTGGTGCGTTCGTACTATAAGGAAGTTTTTAAAATATACAAATATTGGTGTAATAGTATTCAGTACTTTGGATAAAGTAGAGTATCAGAAATCTTTTATGTATCCCTGTAAATAACGTTTGTTTTCTATTATACAGGGAGTAACTTGTAGTAAACCTCAGCAACGTATGTTAAATTTATAAAATGTGAAATGGTTTAATTTTATTAAAACGCACCCCAAACAATGTTTCCCCCAATATCGTTTTGTAATGGAATACTTTTATGTAGTCCTCTAAATTAATAACAAATATTTCTTGCACCACAGATTGTACAGAATGTATATTTTAGTATATGCTTCATAGATCGCACCTAAAAGCAAAAATATTATTTTTAGTACAAAAAACGCTTTATCAATTGCTGTTGTATGTATAAAAAAGCCAAATTCTCTATCTTATTTCGTAAGGTTTTATGGAGGATCAGTTTTGTAAAGATAAATTTGAGACATCATTGTATATAATATAGATAAACATAGATATACATACAGGGTGCTACAAAAATAACGATCTATTTCTATGAAAACACTACTCTATTGATTTCTTTTACAGGTGTTTAAAGAAATGTTCTTCTTAAAAGAAAGAAAAACCATCATTTCCTGGTAACTAGGGGATGAAACAGAGGTGAAACTAGGTTGAAACTAGGTAAAGATGTGCGTCATTATCCACCAAGAATACAGAAAACAGCCACCAAAAAGTTCGAATATCAAGCTACTTGTGATAAAATTCAGAAGTATTGGCAGAGTGACACATAAAAAGCATCCTGTACGACCATCAAAATTTGAAGATACCGTCAAGAACAATTGTGAGACAGATACAAAAGCCCACGTTCACAAGTAGTCTGGTATTGGCCCTTGTTGGTGGTTGTTTTTGGTATTTTCAATGGAGAATTGACGCACCTCTTTATATCTTTTATCACTCAATTTTTAAAGAACGATGGCTTTACTTTCTAGTAAGGAAAGCATTACGTCTGTACACCCGTGGAAGAAATCAGTAGATTAGAGTTTTCGTAGAAATCGATCGTTATTTTTCGAACATCCTGTATATACATATATAAACCCTATATTGTATATTGAATGTTATTGTTATAAATTGTTAAGTATGTCAGACATCTGATACACAAAATCATAAGTCTATTTATTCACAATGCGCTGTTGATATAAATGTTTTCTTTAAATTTATTTTGAAGTGTTCCATTCGTTTAATGTAAGAAGACTTTATTTATAATTCTAAATAGTAGCCAGTTTCTAATAGTAGAAATAATAAAAATTACTTCTTTAAGAAATTAATTTCTAAGACAGTTGTTGCAATAATATATTCTAAAAAGCATTTTTATTGGTAAAAAATAAAATTATTACCTAACGAATGTAAATAACAAACCATTTTCCGATTATAGTATTAAAATAAACCGAATTTTTATATATACTTCATATTATTTGAAAATAATTTCTGTCAAATAACGTTTACAGTGAAAGAATGCATTATATATTATGAAATTACTAGTCAACAGACTTTTTGTAAATTTAATATAGTATAAATTTACAATATAATTTAGCATGGCATTATAATATAAATACACTTACATATATATGTAAGGTCTATATTGTATATTTAATGTTATTGTAATAAATTGTTAAGTATATCAGACGTCTGATACTTAAAATTTAAAGTCTATTTATATGTAATGTGATGTATATATAAATGTTTCCTTCTGATTTATTTTAAAGTCTACCTTTTTTTTTTTTTTTTTTTTTTTTTTTTTTGCTGTAAGCAGACATCATTTGTCATTTATAGCCAATTTCTAATAACAGAAATAATCGAAATTGTTTGTTTAATAAATTACATTCTAAAACAAATGATGGAATATGATATGCTAGAAAATATTATTATTGGTAAAAAAATATAAATGTTACCTTACGATTGTAAATAACAATCCATTGTTCCAATTTAAATGTTAAAATGTTAATAAGAAATGGTATTTATATTTCATATTATTTAAGAGTGATTTCTGTCAAATAATGTTTACAATAAAGGAATGCAATGTGCATTATGAAATTACTAGTCTACAGTCATTTTGTATCTGATTAATAATAAACATTTGTTTTTGTATTTTTGCATGTAGCATCCGAATCTTCTATCAGAAATTATCTATCACATTAAAGTTTTGCAAAATTTTAGAATTTATTGGTGGAATGTAAATTATAATCTACATTTTGTGGTCAAATAATATACAAGTGAATAACTATATAGGTTAAAACCTTCATTTGAACTCATTCTGATGTAAAAATATTTATCAGAACATTTGGCACTGGCATAAGAAAATGATCCACCCCGTTTTGAATAATAGCATTGCTAACATTAACACTATGCATTTTTTTAAGCAAAACTTTTTATTTTGTACGTAATCAAGAAAATCTGTTTTCTAATGACTATTAAGTTTTGATTGTATTTCAAACGGTCAAAGGGTCATTTTTGTCAAAGTTTTTTTCTTTTTTTCACGTAACTGCCGTGTATCTCATAAATGTGATATGACTGAGAGAATCTGGTTACTCCATTCAATGTTTTCTTCTAAAATTAGTTTGACGCACACTAAGCCATATGTTAAAATTTGTTGACTAGTGAAATTAAGCATTCAAAGCAAGAAAATACACTATATGGCCAAAGGTGACCGGAAACTTGGGATTTTAGAAATATTATTAATATCTAGAAAAATACAGGAGGAGTTATTCTGAAATTCTAAAAGTGTAAATATAATGGTACAGGTGATACTTTTCTATGTAGATTTTTTCCCAAAACAGCATAGGGTGCCGTCAACATATTAAGAAAAAAACGAATATCTTTTGATAATCCTGTCAAAACTAATGTAAGAAAAGCGTTCAAACTGTAGATTACGATTAAGTGGTTTATTGTAATAAATTGTGTTCATTTTTATGCGGATAGCATCTATACTCGTAGAGGAATTAAGGTTTTTATTAAAAATAGTTCGAAATTTTGCTAAATTTTTTGCTTATAACTTGCAGAGTTCTAATAAAACAATGTTCTTTTCTGAAAATATGACAAACAACATTGTACACAATACCTGTAGACACGAATTAAAAATATTAAACATTGAATGAAAAATGAGCAGATTTACTAAATAATTTTTCATTGCGTAAAGTCTATCAAAGTCCCATTTGCTAATTGTGTTAGCTAAATGTATAGAGCAATTTTTGTTGAAAGGTCAATTTCATAACTCGAAAACTCTGAAAATGATCGTCTATAGAATAAGCTCAAAATCGGTTTTTCCTAAAATGAAGTGAAAAGATGAACTGCTGTATCCATTTATCCATTGAAAACTATCAACATAGAATACACAATACGGCACGTACTACCATATTTGGATACAAACCCTCAGTTTTTTTTTCTATTTGTGAATAACGGATTTTGAACATATTCTATAGACGATAACTTTCAAAATTTTCAAGTTATGATTTTAAAACTTTCACAAAACTTGCTCTATAGATTTAGCTAACATAATATGCAAATAAAATTTTGATAGCCTTCAAGCATGCGCAATGAAAAACTATTTAGTAAACCTGCTCATTTTTCATACAATTTTTATTATTTTTCAATTTTTTACAGGGTATTGTGTAATATAGTTTGTTATATTTTAGGAAATTAACATTATTTTATATTAAGAACTTTACAAATTATAAGCAAAAAAATTGGACAAGTTTGGGAATGTATTCAGAAAAACCTAAATTTTTCTACGAGTATACATGTTATACGCATAAAAATGAACATGTTTTATTACAATAAGACACTTATCATGTTCTACAGTTTGAACGCTCTTTCCACATTAGTTTTTATAGGGTTGTTCATAAGATATTCTTTCTTTTTCAATCTGTTGAGGTTACTTTGTGGCGTTTCGGGAAAAAATCTTCACGGAAACGTGTGACCCGTACGATTATGATTACACACTTTTTAGGATGATTTCTCAGTTTAAAGATTCCTCATGTATTTTTCTAGATATTTAACAAAATGTCTAATATCATAAGTGGCCGGTCACCTTTAGCCACATTATTTTATTATAATATAACATGATGCCGTTTATAAATAAGTGATATTTGATAAAAATTAAATTTTAATATTTAAATTTAAAGATTATATCAGACGAGCTGTTCTGATATACAAAATATTCCATTTAAAACGACGGAATTACAACAATGAATGATAATTAAATAATTCTATTCTCAATATTTATATAATTTAGAAATTAGTAATAGATTAATTTAAAAATAGGAATAAAAATTTTATTTGTAACTTTATGAAGAGGAAATGAAGAAAGAAACTACTAAAAAATAAATAAAATGACAAGTAAGATGTAAGTACGACAAAAATTATCATGTTATACTTTTGTTTATTAATCTGACCCAAAATAAAATTTCAAAACTTAAATAAATAAAAATAAATCGATATATGCACAACGCGCGTCATGAATAATTTGTAATAATAAATTCTGATGTATGGTATTGCATCCCCGGAGTAAGACATTTAAATGTAGCCCATTTTGACTACAAGAGATAATCGATTTGAATAATGGTTTGCTTTTAGTCACATTGCTTAATAAACAGTGCAACATAACGGCATTTAACAAATACCAAACAATAAAAATATTTTATCATTAAGGAAATACATTCCGAAACAAATGATGAAAAAGGATATCCAAGAAACTGCAGTGTTAATAATAAACTATTACCCTTTTCTGCATGATATTTTAAAATTATTTTTAGATAAAAAAAAATCTTTTAAAATTTATAAATCAGTGAAATAACGGAAAAAAAGTTTAAAAAAAGGAAAAAAAAATCAGCTGAAATTTATATTTTTTTTATGTTGTGTACTACATGTAGCATGTAATTTGTAATAATGTATTACTATAATTTGCAACAAAATGAACTTAATTTAATTCATTCTATCTTCTTAAAACTCTGCATTTTTTATATTAATATTTTTGAATATTCAATAAAATTAATTGAAGTAAATATTAGTTTAATAGCTTGATTTAAATTTCTTTTATTTTCGAAGAGACAATTTTAATTTTTTGTCTTGAGCAGCCATCTCACATAGACAAAATGAAACTTATTTCATTATTTGGATTGTTGTAGATCATGGACAGAGATCATGATCGGTTCTGAAGCCAGAACCGTTCTAAAAATTATATAAAACTAAAGCAGAGATAAAAAAAAAAAAAATGGTGACCTGGAATAAAAATTGGCAATCTGTGGTAGTGTAATAAAGTCATTAAAGAAGCATTTAATTAAAAGATAAACTAACGTTTATTTTTTTCAAGAAAAAACATATTCCAAATAAATATATATATATATATGAAATAATAAACAAAGAGAAATTATATCTGGTAAAATCAACCAAAAAAAGTAATTTCTGAAATTATATTATCTATAAAATTAAAGTCATACTTTAATACAATAAAAATACTTAATTAAACAAACAGCATGACGTAAGGTAAAGGGAAAAAAAAAAGATTGACCTGTACAGGTTGCAAGATAAACCACTCACTGAAGCATAACTGGAGGAAAACAGACTTCTTGAAACAGATGATGACGAAAATAATGTCCGGGAAAAGTTCAAAGAAAGTAAAAAAAACCTTGGATGTTAACATGTTAACACAGTTCATGACAGCAAAATATTCATTACGACATTCCCGCTATCGACTAACAGAAATTATTTCATAAGACAACATCATCTTTCACCACTTAAAATAAACTATCACTGAACTTTCATAACTAATATTTATGACAACAAACGGCCTTTACTAGACCAAAACATCGTCAGACCACCAGCCGTCAAAACAAACCAACTGATTTAAATACCCCTCGCGATTCTATACATCGCCAGAGTGCAACGCCCCCTTTGCGCCTGCCGAAGTTGAGCAAATGCGTTCCTGCTTTGCGAAAGGGAGATACGGCTACTCGTAAGTTGCGATTTACGAAGATCGCAAATCGCGATCAGACGGAAGAAAACGATCATGAACGCACATATAAGTGTTCAAATCGAAAGTAAACAAATAAGTAACTGATTTAAAAATGGAATATGCCATGGAATAGGGAAAAACAAAATAAAGGGATTGGAAATAAGATAAAGATGAGATAAGATTGAAATAAAATAAAAACCAGTAAGTCATGCTACATTATCTTATTACAATATATATATATATGCTTATAGAGTGTTAAGGGTAGTGAGTAGGCTGACAATCGCCCCCCCCCCCTTAACACTCGTACTACAAAGAAACTAATTACCAAGTATTACCAAATAATATAAATAATATCAAAGGTCATATTGATCATTTAACAACATAGGATATCAGTATATCTACTATCATACTTTGACAGTTACTAGTGAAGAACAACTCAATATTATTGTGCATAAATTCAACAAACTCACAATATCATATAACAAGGTTAATTTCCAAAAATGAACAACTTTTTAACAATGTTAATAACCACACAATATGAATAACAATTTGATAACTATACAACAACAAGATTAACAATAACAATTTTTTTTCATAGCACAAGAGTCTTTAGTTACCATAGTAACTTAAAAATTTGAAAGTCTTTCAGGTACACAAACATTTCAAAAAAAGTTCATGAAAATTTGTTACCACGTTACCTCGTCACATGCAAGTGACTACGATTACCGTTACATACCACAACATTCTTTAGTATGTTGATTTTCTTGATCTTGGCCTTGACAATACACGATTGTATTTACATACATTTGCATAATTACACTAAAGTAAATGATTACCATACGATAGATTCATAAACATTACGAATATGAAGAAAAGCAAAACATGAATTATAATGCAAAAAACACTTTGATAATGTATGGGAAATTCATGATATGCAAGATAGACACATTCAATGATAATAACACTAATGATCATGATCATGATAATGACTGTGAATATGATAATGATAAGGACGGTGAGCGCTCACATAAAAACAAACAATAACAATAACAACAACATGCATGCTTAAGCTTTTGAAATAACACACATTTGCAAATGTTTTAACAAAGATTTAAAATGTGAAGGACACTTGTTATGCAATTTCTTAAAAGTAAAACAACCCTTTTCATATTTATATATGCAAAAAAATACAGCTCAATTTTCAACACCACGGACGGGACCTATGTGACATTTCCATTTTCAAAAAAACAGGGACTTACAAACTTAAAAGAAACGATGCCCGCGACAGGCCTTCCTGTGATCAGAACACTCAAGAAGGCCACTACCCCCTGCAGGCCACTCTGGCTATTTACAATTGCACCCCTGCGAGCCGCTTCCTGGGGCTGCTCGGGCCCCGGAGGATGAACCATCCTGAGGTCTGATCACATTCCAGCGGGAGTTAAATTGTCCGCAATGTTGGAAATGAGGGTATTGAAAAGCTTATGTATGAAAATAGAACATATGCATATGAGACAAAAATATGAAATAACAGGAAAACAAGTGTATAATCACATATTCAAACATTATATATAAAGAAAACACTGAAATATAAAAAATTTCAGATTTGAAAAATGAAACGTGTTAAACTTCAGGGTTTAACTTAAAAAAAACTAAACAAGCATCTTAATGCTTGACCCAAGCCCAGAGGAGGGAGTTTTTTTTTTCCCTTTATACATTTTACGTTTTACTTTTAAATAATACTTAACATTATATATATTACTTATAACTAAAGATCACATCAATGAACCTTTTAAGATCAAACTTCGTTAAGGGTTTTGTAAAGATGTCTGAGAGATTAGCTTTACTAGTTACGTGTTTTATATTAAATATCTCTTGGTTTAAAAGGTCTCTAACAAAAAATAATTTAACGTCAATGTGTTTTGTTCTATAGTTTTCTATGGGAGACTTAAGGAAATCAATGGAGGCCATATTGTCTACTAACAAAGTTGGCTTAGTTTGTGTGCCTGTAAAAATGTGTTTATCATAACATTCATTTATGATTCTACTGAACCAAAGAAGCTCTTTAGTTGCTTCTGTTAAAGCCACAAACTCTGATTCCATGGTAGACAGGCAGACAGATTTTTGTTTGAAGGCCCTCCACATGATAGGAGATTTGTCTAACATTAAAAGTTGTCCCCCCATTGACGTCCTGTCATCGCGATTGGCGGCGAAATCAGCATCAGTGTATGTTATTAGATTTATGTGATGACAAGGTAGCCTCAGTTTGTAGTGTTTGGTACTTTGTACAGATCCTAGTAATTTCAAGAGACCATTCCAGTGGATTATGCCT
This sequence comes from Maratus speculifer, assembly GCA_964019185.1. NCBI lineage: Eukaryota > Metazoa > Arthropoda > Arachnida > Araneae > Salticidae > Maratus > Maratus speculifer. The sequence goes on along the minus strand of OZ025296.1, from coordinate 75,740,352 downwards.
GGATTACTCTGGAATTGACTGAAGATGTTTACAGCATAGGATATGTCGGGGCGAGTCCTGCTTGTAAGAAATGATAAGCATCCCAAAACACTTCTGTACGGATATTTTGACATCTCCTGGGTTTCAGTATCTGTTTGAGGGCACTGTGCTTTGGAGTACACTACGCCTTTACTTATGGGAAGTGATGTGATGGGAAAGTTAAATTCCTTAAACCGTGTACAGATATCATCAATATATTGCATTTGATGGATTGACACTACACCTTCCCTATCCTCCTCAAACTCAACCCCAAGAAGTTTACGTGTTTTCCCCAGGATTTTGATGTCAAAATGTTCAGCTAATAATTTTAAAATTTCATTTATGTGTTTCTGATGGTTACTTAAAACAACAAAGTCATCAACATATAATAATAAAACAACGTAGTTAGAAAATGTATAGACGCAATTACACCAATCCAATTTGTTAAAACCAAGAGAAATTAAAACTTTATGTAACTCATAAAACCACACCCGGCGACTCTGATGGAGGCCATACAATGCCCTCTGGAGTTTACAGACCAAATGCTCTTTCCCTTTTATTTCAAAACCCGGAGGCTGTTTCATGTATATGTTATCTGAGAGAGGGGCGTACAGATAGGCTCCTTTCACATCGCATTGCGTGTGAATCCATCCGAGACATGAGACTAGGGCGGCAAAGAAAAAGCGGATTAGACTAAAGTTTACAACTGGTGAAAATGTCTCGTCATAAGTTTCACCCCTGACCTGTTTGTAGCCTTGGGCTACTAGTCTCGCTTTGTATCTTGCCACCTGCCCTTTATCGTCTCGTTTGATGGTGAAGACCCATCTGCAGCCTAGAGGTTCAGTGTTGGGTGGTAATGATGTTAATTCCCATACATGTCTTTTATTTATTACGTCTATTTCCTCCTGCATTGCCTGTCTCCAGAGTTCCCACTGAGGGGATTTTAAGGCTTGCTTATATGTGTTGGGTATAGAGTCTTCTAGTCATATATTGTTTTTACTTGTTTCAGATAAAGATGAGTGTGGAGGTGTGTAACTAGGACTTGAACTAGCACTGGAAGTAGATTTTACAATACCCTGGTATTTATTTTCCCCTTTGAAACTGAACATGGTTGGATCAAATTTTATACCATTAGACTGACAGTATTCCCGCACTTCTCTGAGTGATCTTAAACGTTGCGTTTCACCCATCTCATAATAATAGATGTCGGTCCTCGACTTATCAGGCCTAGTTATGGCCTTACGGAACCATACAGCATCCCTCAGTGTTCTCGAGAATTCCTCGCCCTCCTCGTCACTTTCATCTTCAGATGAGTGAACGGAGGCGGGTTCAACAGTTTTTGAGGTGCCTGGCTTAGGTGATGGAGATGGTGATCTTTCTAAAGGAAATCTGTCAGGTTGAAGGTCGGTCAAAGGGTCAATTTCTGGTTGTTCTGAACTTAAAATATATGTGGGTCCCAGGTCGCTTCCGTTGTGCTGCTCTGAAGTTGTAAAAGGGTTTGTGCCTATTGAATAACTTGGGCCTTGCTCGCTATGCCTGTGAACATTTCTTGGTACAGATTCATCCCCAAATCTAACATTTATGGTTTCTATTATTTTATTTGTATCGGGAATCCATACTCTGTAGCCTTTGGTTGACATCGCGTAACCCACTAACACCCCCTTTTTGGCTTTTGGATCAAATTTTGAGTTTCTTAACTGTTTGGGCACCCCTACGTATGCCACAGTACCAAAAGGGCGTAAATGTCTTATTGAGGGTTTGTTGCCACAGTAATACTCAAAGGGTGTCTTTTTCTGTGTTTTATGACATATCCTGTTTAGTGTGTACGCGATGTATAGAACTGCTTCTGGCCAGAATTTTAAACTGAGTTTACTTTCATTAAGTATTGAGCGGGCCCCGTCCATTATAGTCTGATTTAAACGTTCCGAGACCCCATTTTGTTCCGGAGAATATACATTGGTAAACTCATGGTGTATCCCGTTCTCTTCAAAGTATCTTGTAAAGGCTTCGATGTCAAACTCCCGCCCATTATCACTACGGACCTCTTTTACCTTAGTGCCTAAAAATCTTTCAGCTCTTTTTACATGATTAGTGAATACCTTGAATACTTGTGATTTGTTACATAAGGGGTAGACTGATACTTTTCGTGAGAAGTCGTCAGTTATGGTTAAAAAGTACTTCTCGCCATTTCTACCTGTTATTTGTGTCGGTCCCCACAAGTCAGTATGAAGTAATTCAAGGGGTCGTTTGGATCTTATTTGATTTATAGGACGGAAGGAAGTTCGCCTGTGTTTGTTAATTTTACATGTATCACATTCAAAGTCTTTACTTTTAATAGGTGGTAAGCCCCTTACACCATTACATTTCACAGTGTGCTCAATTAAAGTGGAGCTAATGTGTCCGAAACGTCTATGCCATAACTTAAAGTCGTCTTTCTGGACAGTAGAGGCTTGAAAACGCACCTTTTTAGGACTTTGACTATTTTGAGTTTTATTTTTATTTTTAGGGCTGGGATCTGGGTACAGGCAGTAAATGCCATCTTTAAGAAAAGCTCGAAATAGGGTACCACTGTCACGATATGCTCTAACCCTACCCTCACCTCCTCTGAACTTGGCACCAGTTTTATCAAGCCTAGGGCCAGATATCAAATTGTGCCTTAAACTTGGGCAATACATAACATCGCCGAAGCGAACCATTTCCCCATTTATTTTTAAGTCCACTAGTCCAGTTCCTTCAATAGGAAAAGTTGCTCCGTCAACGGCAACAGCCAACTCCTCATTTTGCAAAGGTTTAAATTTTACATATAGGTTTTTATCTTTGCAAAAGTGGTGGGAGGCACCTGTGTCAAAGACCCAGGCGTCTCCACCACATTTAATATTACTAAGATTAGATTGAATGAGGTAATTTACCTGGCTTGTTGGCTTACGTTGACGTTGGTTTCTGGTTCTATTGCGAGGCACATCTCTGCTAGGTCTGGAATTACTGGGTTGGACTCGAACTGGACTGGACACCGATGAACCTCTGGATACCGAGGAGTTCTGGAATGAGGAGTCTGAGGAGTCTCTCGAAGTAGTATGGAGGCAGGATTCGGGACTGGAAGCTTGTTGAGGCAATTTACACTGACGAAGCACATGGCCGGCTTGACCACACCTGTGGCATCTTCCCTTGAACTTAGGCTTATATGCGGACCTCTTGGGTGTGCGAGCTCGGGAAAAATGGGATTGGACCAGATTACCTCTGTCCTCTTCTCGTAATTTAATGCGGGATTCTTCTGCTACCAACTCGGTCAGGACATCTTTAAACTTGAACTGCTGTTCGGGCCATCGCAAAATTCCCTGGACGAGATTATCAAATTTCTTAGGGAGCCATCTCAGCAACTGGAATGTCAGATAGATTTCCTTTATCGGCTCATTCATGGCATCCAGTTGATCAGCTAGTCTCTGTAGGCGTGCAGCAAACATGTCGACCAGCTCATCAGGCTGTATTCTGCAGGATAGGATCTCGCCGAACAACTGCATATGACGTGCACGGTTATCAGGTTGAAAGTGGGTCTTAAGCTTTGTCCATGCTTCATGAGGGTCGTCGATGTTTTCTATGATTCTCTTGAACTCAGTTTCGACGTTTAAGTATACTATGGACAGTGCTGACCTGAGCCGTGCCTGATATTCTTTTGTTGCCACTGCTCACTGGTATTCGGAGCCTCTTCAGTACCATTCACGATGCCCCAAGCATTTTTATCGAGCAGCAGGTATTTTACGACCGCTGCCCAGGTTGCATAGTTGTGAGAATTTAGTTTGTTTATGCTAACCTGTACATTGGTCATTGCCATGCTCTTAACTAGACTTTATTAAATTTAAACAGAAAGGAAAAGAATTTTTTTTTCAAAAAAAACGTACTCTAAAACAGTCAGATAGTACGACAAAAAAAAATTTACAAAAAAAACCTTTCTATTTCATACCAGAAAAATTAAAAATGTTTAGCAAAAAAAAAATGCTATTGCGGCCCCCCCCCCACTAGAAATCACTTGGAGGTCTAATGGCCGCATGCTACCACTAGTTTATGATATTGCCAACGAAGGTTATGGCCACCATAACAGGTTAAAAAGCGTAGTAGCTTCGGTCCATAACCCGTGATCGGTTCTGAAGCCAGAACCGTTCTAAAAATTATGTAAAACTAAAGCAGAGATAAAAAAAAAATAAAAAATGGTGACCTGGAATAAAAATTGGCAATCTGTGGTAGTGTAATAAAGTCATTAAAGAAGCATTTAATTAAAAGATAAACTAACGTTTATTTTTTTCAAGAAAAAACATATTCCAAATAAATATATATATATATATATATATGAAATAATAAACAAAGAGAAATTATATCTAGTAAAATCAACCAAAAAAAGTAATTTCTGAAATTATATTATCTATAAAATTAAAGTCATACTTTAATACAATAAAAATACTTAATTAAACAAACAGCATGACGTAAGGTAAAGGGAAAAAAAAAGATTGACCTGTACAGGTTGCAAGATAAACCACTCACTGAAGCATAACTGGAGGAAAACAGACTTCTTGAAACAGATGATGACGAAAATAATGTCCGGGAAAAGTTCAAAGAAAGTAAAAAAAACCTTGGATGTTAACACAGTTCATGACAGCAAAATATTCATTACGACATTCCCGCTATCGACTAACAGAAATTATTTCATAAGACAACATCATCTTTCACCACTTAAAATAAACTATCACTGAACTTTCATAACTAATATTTATGACAACAAACGGCCTTTACTAGACCAAAACATCGTCAGACCACCAGCCGTCAAAACAAACCAACTGATTTAAATACCCCTCGCGATTCTATACATCGCCAGAGTGCAACGCCCCCTTTGCGCCTGCCGAAGTTGAGCAAATGCGTTCCTGCTTTGCGAAAGGGAGATACGGCTACTCGTAAGTTGCGATTTGCGAAGATCGCAAATCGCGATCAGACGGAAGAAAACGATCATGAACGCACATGTAAGTGTTCAAATCGAAAGTAAACAAATAAGTAACCGATTTAAAAATGGAATATGCCATGGAATAGGGAAAAACAAAATAAAGGGATTGGAAATAAGATAAAGATGAGATAAGATTGAAATAAAATAAAAACCAGTAAGTCATGCTACATTATCTTATTACAATATATATATATATGCTTATAGAGTGTTAAGGGTAGTGAGTAGGCTGACAGATCATATTGACCAAACTGATAGCACGTAATTAAAATTATACTGTTTTTTTAGGTACTATATGCTAAATATGACACATACTATAAGGTAAGCTATGCTATAAGGCAAATTTCTACACTTTTATGTTACTTACAATTGAGAATGTCATGATGCTCGGAAAATATATTTTACCAAAATAATACCTTAATTAAAAATTTAAAATCATTAGGTATAAATTTGAAACAAAGGAATTAAATCCTGAAGTTAAAATGACAAAAGAAATGGTAAATTAACAATAAAAAATGACACAAGAAGCAAGTCTGAAAACTTATTCTAAAATTTTACTCAAATTTTCCATTATTATTATTATTATTAACATATTTAAAGTGATATAGATCTTGTATTTAAAATTTTTATCAAAAATAATTAATTTATTTAAAATTTAAAATCAATAAGTATATATTTGGAACAAAAGACTTATATTTTCCATATAAAATGACTAGAGTAATGCCAATTAAAAAAACCATATAAAACAAGATGCATGCAAGATTTTTTTTCAATTATTAGTTACATTATGCCTTTCTAATATTAACATATTTAAAATAATATGGATTTTGTATTTAAAATTATTTTATGAAGAACAATAAATTTCAAGTATAAATCTGAAACAAAATAATTTAATTCTGTAGATAAAATGACTGGGGTAATGGCAAATTAAAAATAAAATGTAAAACAAGAAATAGGTTGTATTATTTTTCTTCAATTATTAGTCATAATATGAATCATTGCAGATAACATGAGTGAGGGGTGTGGTTCAATAATCGGCCCGTACCGAAAAACCCAGTGACGTATTGGAATTGTTTCAAGAAGCTATCTAGACATTTTTTAAGTTGGGCGAGGAAGTTCAAATGCCGTTTCCAGGAATTGTAGTTTTATTAATCTATACAGGGTGTCCAGTAAATGACTGACCCATTTTGGATGTAAAAAAAAAAAAAAAAAAAAAAAAAAAAAAAAAACGACTTGAGATAAAAATGTGCGGTTTGCTGCATTGTTATCAGAAAATCAATAAATTTTTAGATATGCACTTTCTTATAATAGTTCAAATTTCGGCCAACAGATGGCGCTGGCGGCGGAAACAGGCTGTCGAAATTCAGACATTATTCTAGTTTTCATACTCATGAGCATTTTGGCTTATTTCGCAGAGTCAAATGTCAGTCAACATGTTGAATCTTCTCCCCACTGACCTGCAGAAATAGAGTTTGTTGGATGGAAAGATATTTATTATAATATTTATGATTGAATAATGTCTATTGTGCTTAATAAAAACCAACCAGACATACTTTTTCATAGACAGTGTCTTTTCACACATTTACCGTAAATAAATTGCATTCAAAAATGTTTTTGTTACCGGTTAATTGATTCTCATTTTACGTACAATAAATTGAATATATGGGATAAACACGGCTCTTTTAATTTAAAAAAATCTTAAAAAATAATCGAAATATTTCTTCCATTAAATAGTATCCAGTTATATTAGAAAATTTAGATGTGTTACAAAGCTTTAAGAGATGGATCAAGCAAAGTCTTCTTGCCCTTGTCGTACGAGATTAAAACAGTGGTACAGAAATAGTGTTGGCTAGTTCCCTTTCTAAAAAAGCGGGGCAGGGACTTAAGTCGGCACATAAAAATATAATAAACTTTAGAATGAAGGAATCCGTTCATTACAAATATTGTTTCAAACGTAAAAAAAAATATGGATTTCGATGGAAAGTAACATAAAAAATTTAGCTGCTAACACGGAAACCTGCCTAAAACAATTTTTTTCCATTTTTCAGAAAACCAAATTTAACCCTACATTCTATTTATATTTTGCCATTTAACATTATTTTAAAAAATAATTCTAAAAACTTTTTAAAATTTATATATTAAAAATTTAATGTTCCAGTAATTTGGTAATATTTATATTTATAAAATTGAACTAAAATAAGTAGACCTATGATGATTCTATGATGATTCAGTATCTGGTATGCTTTCTGTAATGAAATTTTAAAAAGGGATGACACAGATAAGTCGTATAAGTATAAAAACAGATAAGTCGCTTTTTTAAAAGCATTCTTCCATTTTACAGTAGATGCGTTTGTAGTCACGGGAAGAAGAGAGAAGTGTTTTGCATAAAAAGCATCTTAAAATCTGTCGTGGCTTTCTTCATAAAATTTTTAGATACGTTAAATTTGAAAATATGGATATAACGTTGGAATGAATTCGGTTTGCGGAAAAAGGGAAAATATTTCGTTTTAGAAAGGTTTCTGTCTTATCAGGTGGTTTCGTATGTTACTTTATCCGTCTTGATCAATATTTTTGTTATGTTTAAGACAGGATTTGGTATAGACGAAATATAGACGAGATTTTTTTTTAAAGTTTTTAAAAATATTTTTATGTGTCGATTTATAAGTCGCTGCTCCGCTTTTATTTTAGACAGGGAACTTGCCTCCACTATTTACGAACCACTTTTTTAACTTCTGATTTGACTACACGACGTACTGGCAAGAGATGTTTGCTTGATCAATCTCTTAAAGTTTTTTTTACATCACAATATTTTTTTAATTCAATTTCATACTATTTAATGGAAGAAATGTTTAGATGTAATATTAAGATTTTTTTAACATAAAAACCTGTGTGTATATCATATTTTCAATTTATTGCACGTAAAAATAGAATCAGATAACCGATTATAAAAACATTTTTAATAGTAAATATGCATATTAAATGTATGAAAACTCAATGCTTATTAAAAAGTATGTTTTGTTGGTTTTTATTAAAAAAAGAAGCATTATTTAATCATAAATATTATTTTTAATGTTTTTTCCTCGTACAAACTGTATTTCTGTTGGTGAGTGGGGAGTCGATTTAACGTGTTGACTGAGATTCGACTTGCGAAATGAGCCGAATAATTCATGCACATGAAACCTAGAGTAATTCCTGAATTTCGGCAACCTCTTGCCGCCGCCAGCGCCATCTGTTTGCCAAATTTCGAACTATTTTTAGAAAGTGTGTACCTAAAAAGTTATTGATTTTCTAATAACAATGCAGCAAACCACACCTTTTTATCTCAAAACGTTTTTTTTTCTTTTCTGTTATTAACTTTCAAAATGGGTCTGTCATTTACTGGACACCCTGTATATATCTAATTATTATGTCTCATGTGTGTGCGTAAAAAATGATATTTCTGAGAGTAATAATTTAATACACTATATTGCCATTGATTATTGGACATTTGCGATTTTAGACATTTTACTAAATATCTAGAAAAATACATGAGGAATCATCTCGAAACTCTTAGTGTATAAATATAATAGTATACGTCATACATCGCCGTGAAGATTTTTTACCGAAACTCCATAGGGGACCGTCAACAAGTTAAAAAAGAATGAATATCTTTTGAATAACCCTGTCAAAACTAATGTAGCAAAAGCGCTCAAACTCTAGATTATGATTGAATGCTTTATTGTAATACACTGTGTTCATTTTTATGCAAATAGCATGCATACTCGCAGAGTAATTAAGGTTTTTATAAAAATGGTCCCAAATTTTTCCAAGTTTTTTCCTTATAATTTTCAGAGTTCTTAATATAAAATAATATTTTTTTTTCAGAAAATATGACAAACAACATTGCACACAGTACCCTGTAATCAGAATTAAAAATTAATGAAAATTGTATACAAAATGAGTTGGTTTACTAAATAATTTTTTGCTAAATAATTGCGCATGCGTCAACGATATCAAAATTTCATTTGCATATTATGTTAGCTAAATGTATAGAGCAACTTTTGTGAAAGTCACAAAATCATAACTTGAAAATTCTGAAAATAATCGTCAATTGAATAAGTTGAAAATCCGTTATTCTCAAAATGAAGCAAAAACAAGAGGGGTTGTATTAAAGCATAGCACGGCAGTGCTATGCTTTATTTATTTCCAGTGTGACTCCGTAATGTTATTTTAATACGGAATTTAACATTGAACGAGTTATTTACTAGACATTTTCCCACATTTTGTACGCGCTTCCACAAATTTTCTTCAAAGTATCTAATTGTTTAAAAAATAATTTCCTCCAATCAAAAAAATATACAGAGGTCAATGGACATATTTCCTGTAGCAATTAATCATTTTTACGTGATAAATAAAAAATAAAATTTATTTATTCATTTTTTTTTGTAAGAATTAAAAATGGTATATTTACGACGTCATATTAGAAATGAAACGGAGATTTGCAAACATTTCGTACAAATACAAGAATCGTCAACAGAAAGCAAAATGAAGCATGATTTTTAAAATAAAAGGAGATTTTCAAACATTGATCAAGAAGTTTCTAACTGAAGAAATATAGAAAAAAAGTAAATTAAACTTTTTTCTACCTATTGTATCTGCAAAATAATAGAAAATAATTTGAACATATATATGTAATTGGTATTCGAAAGCGAATTTTTTGACACATTGGCATCAGAAAAAAATTGCACAAAACCCAGTCCGTATATGACATTTGCGCCGGGATTTCATACTTATTCCACATTTAAAAAAATTTCTTCGTCTTATATGTTCGAAGAAAATCAAAATAAAATTAGGTGAATAAAAATTTTCAAAAATAATAGTATTTGATAATAATAGTATTTCATCCTTGGTATGTAATGAAACTAGTAAATCTGCCGAACTGGGTCTTCAAACATAGCAATTTTTGAAATATATTCTAAATTGTACTAAAATTGTACTGTAATTGAAATATATACTAAATATGACTTTTCGGCACTGCAATAAAGTCGCCAATTCTATCAACCTAAATATTCAAATCCAATGTAAACAAGTATAAACAATAATGTTTACATATATATTTTTTTAATTTCCGATTTGGTGATTTTTTTAAATCGTGCCTAAATTTGTAATTTTACAAATAATTAATCATTGGATAAAATCAATTTTAAATCACCGGTACTTCTTGGTTATCCCGTCGTCGACCAAAAAACTATCGCCAAACTATAAGATTAAATGCCAGTAATGGATGATCGTGAATTTCACATTCAATGACATTAAATACCTATACGTATTTAGAAATATCATCAAATGATTTTATTTCCACTTTTTACTAGTGTTTTACCCATTTATTTGAACTTTTGTTATAAAATAATTTGGCTATTAGTTTGGTGACTTATACAATTTGGCGGAATTGGTTGACGGGATAACCAAGTACCGAATTAACTTGTATTAAATTCATTATTCCGATTATTTTAATATGATAAAACACTACACGATTTAATTTTTAAAATATCGCAAAGAGTTTCTGTTGAAAAAAGCTGTTTTTTTATACTTTAAGTTAATATTTTTATAAAACTCCTTTGATTCACTCTCTCTATGAGTTAATAAAATTTAAGCACATTTGGAGTATTCGTAATGCGTCACCTTTATTCACAGATATCTAATACTTACCATGTTGGCGCAATTTTTTTCTGACGCCAATTTGGCGAAAATTTCGTTTTCAAATTCATATCACGTATATATTTTTAAATTATTTTCTAATATTTATAAAGGGAAATAGTGATAAATAAAAAAAAGTTTATTAATAACTGTAGAACAAAACGATCTACATAATTTTTTTAAATAGAAGTAATAGAAAATAAAGAATTTATTAGTAAATAAACAACGATAGCCAGGTTGGCATGTGAGACATATAATATCCATTTTGTTCCAATCGCGCCAATGTGTTGTATATATGACATCTATCCCCAACTTTTCTACGCTGAACCCTGCCCAGAGCTTCGACAGCGGTTTGAAATTCTGTCGAAGTTAAATTTCAATTTTGCGCAGAATTTTAATTCAAACATTAATTAATTTATCAAGAATCTTCTAAGTGAAGAAATACAGAATATAAATAAATATGACGTAATATAAAAAATAAATATATTTTATTGATACTATGTCTTGAGGTATTGTTGGCGGAATATTATATTGTCTAGAGGTGGATGTCTAGAACTATACTTCTGACCCAATGTATCAATGCTGATTGTTAAGTATAAATATCAGTTTCATGCAGAAGAGATTTTTCTGCCGAATTTGACTTCATGATTCAAAAGAAAAGAATTCGCCAAAGAAAAAAGTAATATCTGATTTTTGCGTGATTCCATCGTAAAAAGTTAAATTGATTTTAAGAATTAATAAAAAGAAAGTTAAACCAGCCCAGTTAAACTGATGGCATTGAGCTCACAGGCTACGCATACTAATTGCACATTACAGCCATATATTTTCAAGGGTTATTTCCGATCGAAAAAAAAATCAAAGGAGGGGAAACAGCTTCCCCTTTCCCCCTTTTATACTTAATCATTGAACCCCCCAAACTAATCAGGGACATGCTTTATCATATAAAAAAAATGTATATCCAAAATTCAGAGCAAATCTGAAAATTCTTAATAAAAACCCATTTATATAATTTAAATGAAGTTATTTCCTTCCTTTTTATACTTAACCATTAAACTTCAAAACTGTTAAGAGTTTGAACGAAATTTTATTATTCTGCATGTAAAACCCATTTATATCAATTAAGGGGAGGGGCATTAGAACCCCCGTTCCCCCCGTTTATACTTATTCAATGAACACCTAATAACAGTCACGGAATCGCCTTATCAGAATGATCCTACATCTGAATTTTGAACGAAAACTGTTAATTATGCATGAAAAACCCATTTATATTAATTAAGGGGAGGGGCATAATCCCCCCGTTCCCCCTCTTATACTTATCGAATGAACTCCAAAAACTAATCAGAGAAGCGTCTTATCAGGATATACCTGTATACAAAATTTCAAGTGGATAGGATACTTTTATCATGAGTTATCGCGTTACGCACGTACGAACGTACATACAAAACGGGCGGGCACATAAGCTCTCAGACTATGATAGCCTGTGAGCTAAAAAGCACACATTTATGACGTCATATTGGAAATGAAACAGAGATTTTGAAAATTTGGTATCAAGACAGGAAGCATGTACAGAATTCAGTTCTAGATATAAAAAAAAGTTAACGATTTGGAAATGGATCAATGAAAATCTGTGCAAAACCCTATGGAGAAATGAAAATCTACGTAAGATGCCGCGGAGATAGATAAATAGAGTTTTTAATTGGGGGTGATTTTGGAGTCTAGGTATCATAATCGGTATAGATCTGGAAAAATAAATCAGACATTCCTACGTAGGAAAGAACGTAATAGTTAGTATTTCATCAAATAAAATTTTGTTCAAAAATCTAATTTAATTCTGAGGCCCTTTCACAGTTTTGCAGAATTTCTAAATTGTAACTAAAGTGCTTCAACACTCTCTCATCCTGCTTGCACATATGAAGCCAACATGATGTTTAATCTTGAACTAGTTATACACTCAAATTTTTCATCACCATATTCTTTTTTAGCATAAAATGGAGCTATTACAACAATTTAACAATAAACATGGAACTTACAATGTGAATATTCACTAACATATTTTTTTGCGTCAGAGGAAGAGAGAGAGCATCTCAGACGTTCTCTCGAGTGTACATCCCCCTCCCCCCCATAGTTCACTTCTAGCTATGTGCCTGGGTAATTTACTTCAGTAATTGTGATACGATACCACATAAAGGAAGTCCTGATGATGATACCCTCAGTTCATTTTGAAATGAGATCATCTGAATGCAGTAGTTATGGAAAAACTTAAGATATTATACAAAAACATAATTTGCAGAACAAATTAAAAAAACAAAATTTATTTCCTGATCTATTTAAGCCCGAGAAGGGACAGATATTAAGATATTTTATTTATTTATTTCTACATTTAGTATTAATTTTTTGTATCAAATAATTTAAATTATGTGAACATTAAAATAATAAAAATGAAAATCAAACAATATGATACTTAAAAACCCTAAATCTTAGATACTGTTCAAACGAAATTGAAATAAATCTTAGACTTTTTTACGAACTTAACTTGCAAATATTTGTTTTACAGATTTTGTATAATGTTTACGGTAGTTATAGATAAAAAGAATAGACGCATCTAAAAAGCAAATGTTCAGAAAAAGGTCTAAGATTTATTTCAATTTCGTTTGAACAGAATCTAAGATTTAGAGTTTTTAAGTATCATATTGTTTGATTTTCATTTTTATTATTTTAATGTTCACATAATTTAAATTATTTGATAAAAAAAATTAATACTAAATGTAGAAATAAATAAATAAAATATCTAAATATCTGTCCCTTCTCGGGCTTAAATAGATCAGGAAATAAATTTTGTTTTTTTAATTTGTTCTGCAAATTATGTTTTTGTTTAATCTATATATTCATTGATTAGTGTCAATATAGAATACACAATACGGGATGTTACGACTACTTTTGGATAAAATCCCTCATTTTTTGCTTCATTTTGGAAACAACGGATTTTGTCCTTTTTCTATAGACGATTTCTTTCAGAATTTTCAAACCATAATTTTGAGACTTTTACAAAAGTTGCTCTATACATTTAGCTAACATAATATGCAAATGAAATTTTGATATCTTTTACGCATGCGCAGTAAAAAATTATTTAGTAAACCTACTCATTTTTCATACAATTTTTATTATTTTTTAATTCTGATTACAGGATACTGTGTGCAATGTTGTTTGTCATATTTTCTGAAAAAAATATTATTTTGTATTAAGAACTCTGAAAATTATAAGGGAAAAACTTAGAAACATTTGTGGTCATTTTTATAAAAACCTTAATTACTCTGCAAGTATGCATGCTATGTGCATAAAAATGAACACAGTGTATTACAATAAGGCATTCAATCATAATCTAGAGTTTGAACGCTTTTGCTACATTAGTTTTGACAGGGTTATTCAAAAGATATGCATTCTTTTTTAATTTGTTGACGGTCCCCTATGGAGTTTCGGTAAAAAATCTTCACGGAGATGTATGATGTATACTATTATATTTATACACTAAGAGTTTCGAGATGATCCCTCATGTATTTTTCTAGATATTTAGTAAAATGTCTAAAATCGCAAGTGTCCCATAGTCAATGGCAATATAGTGTATTTACACATAAAGTCTGACATTTCTCAACTTCAAACTAATTTTCATGCATTTATTTTTCTCGAATCAGTGATCTTTATAATGCCGACACCTGGCACCGGGATGTTTAGATGTTTTTTTTCAAGAAATAATTATTAACCCTTTGAGCTCTGGTGGGTAAATTTCTTCAAAATGCCAAATGTCACATTGGCACCAGTATTTTGTAAAGAAAAAAATTGTTAACGTTATACACAAAAAAATCCTAACCTTTTTCAAATAAATTTGGTCGAATTTTCTGGTGCCCTTGTGGCATTTCGGATTTAAAATTATGTGGTGGAAAATTCTACCATCAGATCTCAAAGGATTAAAAGTGTTGGATTCATAAATTCCTCCTCGATTTAGAATTTGACGCAGCTTAGATTTCGAATTTACCTGTATTACAAAGCTCTCATATCGAAAAAAAAGAAATGTAGTAACCCTTTCTTTTTAAGCATGGATATTAAAAATTAAATCTTAGAGAAAGTTTATTACATTAATTCATTTAATCATAATCTACAGTTTGAATGCTTTTTGCTACATTAGTTTTGACGGATTATCCAAAAGCTGTTTTCTTTAATTTATTGACGATCTTCCATGCGATTTCGGGAAAAGAAAATATTCGTGGAAAGATATGATCTGCCCTGTTTTATTTCCACACCTTGAATTTCAGGATAATACCTCATGTATTTGACCAGATATTTAACAAAAGTCAAACATCGCAAGCTGTTTGACGCTTGCGAAGGTTAATATTACTAGAAAGTCACCTACCAGATGTCGTACGTAAAATATTGTGCACTCTATATAGAAACTAATCGATGGATATACGGATACAGCTCGTCATCTTTTTGATTCATTTTTGGAACAATGGATTGTGAATTTTTTTTGTCAATGGTAATTTTCAGAATTTTGAAGCTTTAATTTTGAGACTTTCAGAAACATTGCTCTGTACATTTCGCTAACACATTATGAACACTATATTTTTTATTTCATGCGCAGTGAAAAATTATTTCGTAAACCTGCTAATTTTACAAGAAACGGTATAACTTTATCGCAAAAAAAATATGTTATTTAAATAAACGGTAGAAATTTTATGCTAAAAAATATTTTAGTAAAAATTTGATATAAAAGCAATGAAATTAATATGCCAATTGTTTTTTCTTCCATTAAAAAACTGAAAAAAAATAATTTTTTTATTTTTTTTTTTACAATAAGCGAATAAAATGCATATCATCAAGGCTGCCACAGGTCACAATTTTGTAAAGACAATGTTTGCACCAGTATTACTCAATTATAAGTTTTGAGCTATGTGTCACTTGCAGATGTTATCATAGCATATGTTACTCTTTATATTTATATTTGTAGTTTATTTTATTGATTTTTTTTTTTTTTTTTTTTTTTTTTTTTTTTTTGGAGGGGGCTTCCAGTTAGAATAAAAATAATAAACACCTGTAGCAGCTCTGTATTATACAAAGTACATGTTAAATGTGCAAAAATCTACAACATCTGATAAACTATTAAAGTATGATAACTTTTACTAATAACATTTTTTTAAATGTTAAAATAAATTTTAATGTTTTTTATTAAGAGATGTATTAAATTCATTGTTAAAGTTAAATAACCGTATTTAAAACGATGCGTTTTTTACGTTTTAACGCATCGTTAGAATAGCATAATTTAAAAATTTGATAATTTAACGAAAGCTGAAATAAAATAAACCTTAAGGAAAATATTTTTGAATATTAAGTAATCAGAGATGTAAGCGCTTTTACTCAAATGGTTGATTTTCACTACTAACGTTTTATAGTGTATTTTTCTGGGCTTATTTAAGTACAAAATTGCTGACATTTAATGAAGCAACGAATACTCTTAAACTTTAATGATGAAAATCAAGGTTTTGGATCGGAACGCTTTTATATTCACAAAAAGACTGAATGCAATCCAAGTATAGAATTATAATTAAAAATCAAATGCAAAAAAGATATTTCAAAATTGTTACTTCCATGCAATGTTCATAAATAAATAGGTTAAACAGAAATTCTCAGAATGTAAAAATAAAATTAAAAATTTGACTTGAATTTAACTGGTATAACGAAATGTAATTAGAAACATAAATCTCTTTAAATAGAACGGACTGTTGACATGTAGGTTTTGCAATAATAAATTTTGAAACACGACAGTGTATCAATTATTGATGATTTTCTTTGTATTCCAACTAAAAGAACACTTATTTGCCGTTGTGAATAATGGTTCGTTCTTTCAGAGCATAGCTTAATGATAAAATGGCTAAATTAAAAGTTATACAAGGAAAACTAATATTTCATCGTGAAGAAATTACAGTTTGATACAAAATAGATATAATATGCTGTAAAGGATTTTTAAAATGAATGGATTCTGAATGTTGATTTTTTAAAAGAATTGAGTAAATAACGTAACTCAACGCTTCTTTTTATTCCATTGAACTAAAATATAACAATGTAAAGATTGTTACTTTTTAATACTTAATAATATAGAATATTTAATAAGTGATTTATCACTTGTTAATTAAGCGTAGGAACCAACAAGGTGAAAACTGTCCATCCAGGAACACTTGGAATAGCGTTCGACGTGCTCTACCATTTAAAGATGTTCTTAAATCGAAAACAACTTTGTGACATATGCTTTAATTTATTTTTGTTCGGAAATGCATGAAAATGGCAGGGGTTGTTGTTCAGAAACTGTTTAATTGCACTCATTTTTTCTGTTTTTTAAAAATCGCAATATATCTTTCATAACAAGCCTTTAAAGTGGACGTGTTTGAGCCCATTTCCCGACGAAAGCGAAAAAACCGGTCGAAAAGTAAGAGAAAAATGTGTTATCACGTGATTGAAATAGCTTAGAACTGAATAGGTAATTTAATTATCATAAAATGGAAAAGTATGTTCGATTCGAAATCACTTCCATAGTCAGGCCTACCAATTTTATATCTTTCTGTTTAAAAATAAATTTGTAAATGTCTCAAAACGTTTTGCGCTTGTTGAACGGAGCAGTTGAGAGCCAACACCCTTAAGCTGCGAACACGGTGCCCAGGTGGGAATTTTACACACTCTTATGTTGGTAAGGCTGCACTGCAGCAAAAGATCGATTTGTCTTCATGAGCACACATTCTTGAGGCATAACAGGAGAAACAAACAAGCCTAGCATCGGTGAACATATATATAATTTAATTAATTTTTCTAATTAATTTTCAGCTTTGAAAGTTTCGCAATGAAAGTCAGCTTCGTTAGCAAGTGATAAATCATTTATTAAATATTCAATAATTGAAAGCATAATTTTATTGCTGGAAATTAATTGGAAAAATTAATTAGCTTAATGTTATATTTAAAAGTGTTAATCAATTTAGTTTTTCTGACCGTCTGTCTGTGTTTTCATGATCTAATTCAAGCACATGTTCTCGTATTTCTGTGTAACTGATATATGCTACAGGGGAACTATAAAAGTTCCGTCACATTAAAAAAAAAATATTTATTGCCTAAGTGTGCAGAATTACCAAACTTCAAACATCCGATGTAGACTCCATTTGCCCCAAACGGAGTTTTTCCTAGCACACAGGAATTCATTAGCAACCAGTTACAAAATTAAAAACAACAAAATTAATAAAAAAAAATTACAAAACATGCTCGACTTGCCGAAGCACATGGTGTTAGTTTCGAAAAGGGACAGGTGACCAGAGTGGGTGATATGGTTGGAATACAATGAAGTTGGGTATTTTTGCTGAGGCATTGCTAACACGTGAAAAAGATCAAAAATGGATAACGTACAAGAGTGATGGATTATGCAAGAAAATTCCGTTAGAGATGAAAGTGTGGTCACAAGTTTAACGTGTAGTCCTGGGAGTTGCATTATAATGCAGTTGTATGAGATGAAGTTTGATATTTCCGTATGGTATTGGCAAATCCTATTCAATATTCCTATGAGAGGGAGTCTTGTTAAAATATTAAAAAAACAGCCAATTTTTGGGAAGGATGGGGAAGGAGTCGTTCAATTATGCTGGCTTGGGTAAGAGTGCAATGATTGTAGCTATGTCCTCAGATACTTATCTCACCGTAATCGTAAAAAGTGGTTGGCTGTTCCAAAAAAACGTTTCAGGTATTCTTTAAATGGCCTCTGGCTAGATTGGAAAACGTTAGAGCTGGTGAAAAAAGTACATTTTATTTCACACTATAGGCATGAGACTGTAGGTGTATCTATCTTTGGTAAGCGTTTATCCGAATAATATTGCCACTCTGGGATGATTTTTTTATTGAGCTTTCGGCGAATGCATGACAGGGGAAAGGGAAAAGTATAATCTATGGTTGTTTTTGTTGTTGCTTTTTTCGCTAAACCTGTCAAACAACTCATTGCCTTCGATGCTAAAGCAGGCCGACACGTGGTCCAGGGTGAGACTGTGCATAGTGGGCCGAAAAAGACTTTTTTTCAATTTTCGATGACGGCGGTGCGGAAAAGTGGCCACTGGTGGCACTCAATTCATACACAAAATTTGCGATTTTTTTGACAATTCCTTACCGTGCCGCAAATGGCTTAAAGTTTTGGAAAAATGCTGATTTTTGAATTTTTTTAGCAAAATAAATAAATAAATAAATAAATAAATAAATAATAAATAAATAAATAAATAAAAATGCTAAATTAAGTTTATTTTGGTTGTATTTAGTTAAAAAGATACATTTAACGTGCCAAATGTTTAAATAACCTCTAATTATGCATTATTTTAGAGCTATGTTCTTTAAAAGTGCACTGCTTTTATAGCTTGTATTCGTTCGGTAACGCGCTGGGTTTTGCGCGAAACATCCCAGAACTCATCACGGGGAGATAATTGCACGCCAAGTTTTACCCGCCATCCTACCCGCAGAATGTTTTATTAGAAATTTATACCTTTTTGCGCTACAAAGTCCTTCTTAGAAATTAACTTTAGTACCTTTTCCTTGCTTGCAATTTTGCATCTCTTCCTTCACTCTTGCGTACTTTTGATGCAGCTTCTGTCACAATTTTAATGACTCTTTCCATAGCCTGAGAGTGACTTGTAAAGCAAACTAGTGATCCATTCAACATGGATCCTGAAATTACGCTTTCTCCAATTTCTTCTAGTGAAAAGGTTTTTGTTGTAGGATGTTCGCTGATTTCGGCGGCGAACCAGTCGATACACTCATAGTGTTCCGTTGCTTCAGCTTTGGAACTTGAAACTCTCACACTATGTTGCTTTTTATCTTTTTTTAAATTGCGGCATATTTATAGTCTTTCCCATTCCATTCTTCTAATATACTGTCTATCGTCAGTAGCCATTGCTATCAGTAAATTATCGGGATGACCATAGTATCCATTTGTTTGGATGACTCAATGCAGTGCCCTCTTTAGATCATTTGGTAAAAATGTTGAAAGTCTAACAATCTGCCACGTATGTGTAGGTCCAACCAAGTTTTGCTTACAGAAAACCAAAAGGCGCATAAACTCGTATCATGTACTAAGCAAGCCAAATATTAACACTTTATCAGGATTTGAACTACTAACGTACAAGCAAAAAATTCTGCAAGCAGTTGTGATCATCTCGATTTCACAATTGGCCTTGGTTTTCTGTTTTCTAGTTCTCGAAAACATACTCCGGTTCGAAGCACTGCACAAATATCAATACTTTTGATAAATATTTAGATCTTCAGTATTTTTAATCCTTGATGTCCATAAAACAGCAATAGGGTCGAACAAAGTGACGCGTAGATTTTCACACCCTGTTAGTTTAACAACGATCGGACTGACAAAGGTCCCGTTGTTCCACTATCAAGTTTAGAGAGTAGATGTCGGAGTGAAAGTTCGTTCGTATGAAAAATACATATCAAATGCTGCAGTTCTCTTATTAGATTTTTTTTTTAAGGCAGGCAATGACATCATTACGTTGTCCTGTATTAACAGTGGTGCCATCACACCCGAGTGCTGTCATTTCAGAAAAGTCTAGCTTGCACTGCTTTAGGAGATTATATAATGATTTTGCTTATTATTTCCTATGACCAGAACGAAGTGTCAAGCGACCCAAGTATTCCGAACCAGGTTCAGGCAGCACGGTGATGTATTCTTCGCCTTTCTCTACAGTGCTCCTTGTTCTTGTTTTTATATAAAGATAGTTTTATCATTTCTACCATCCAAAAATATGCTTTTAATTTCCCTTCTTTCAAGAACTTCTTCCGCCTGTATCTTCTTCCCAAGCTTCTGTTTCTCTCTTCGGACCTTTTTTTTCAGATGATGAGATTCGTTTGCTGTCGCAACTCCTGTATGTTGAAACAACCAGTAGTTAGGATGCATGATATCAGGATAAGTTGGCAATTGCAATTATTTCAATATGCATGGTATCCCAAAAGGCTAATTTTCACAGTATCGCACGTCTTTACATTGTCATAGCACTTCATACAAGCCATTTCTAAGCTCGGCGTAATCAAACACTGTAATAACATGTTAAACGATCCAAAAAGCACTGTGTCTCACTAGGAAAAGGTTTAACGTTTACACTGAACAAATGTGGCAGGGAGACGGAGCATGGAAAAATAATAAGAATCCCTCATCGAATTTTCACCTCTCTTCTATTTCGTCTTTCACTCCTTCAACATTATGATGAGTTACTGCGCTCGCTTAGAGTCCTACCTTACTCATTTCTCATCTTTCTGATTTTTTTTTAAGTATACTCTTGTCCTTTGCCCAAAAATATGACCTTTGATGCATAGAAAAAAAATAAAGAAGACCGAGGGACATCGATAAGAGAGAAACTAATGACCGATTCAAACAAATACAACTTTTCCTTGTTATACACGAAAAAGCTATAAAAATCGACTAATTTAAAATACACATAGCAATTAAATAATCCATTATCAGAACTTATTTAAACATTTGGTACATTAATTATGCCTTTTTAAATAAATGCAACCAAAACAAATTTAATTTAATATTCTAAAAGTTTTTGCTTAAAGAGTTCAAAAATCAACATTTTTGCAAAACTTCAGACAATTTGCGGCAGGGTAAGGAAATGTCCAAAAAATCTCAAATTTTTTGTGTGAACTGAGTGCTACCAGTGACCACTTTTCCGCAGCCGCCATCACCGACAATCGAAAAAAAAAGGTTTTTTTGGCCCACACTACTGCGCATGAGAAAAAGCAACTTAATTTTTATGTCAAGGGGTCTAAAGATTTCTTATTTCTGTGCGCGAAGATTGTCTGTAGTCCTTATCATTGTTCAGCCTGGTAAAGAAAGGTGGTTGAAAGAGAACCAGTCTACTGCCCGCAGCATCCAAAAAGTTCTGCATGAAATACAGATTTATCATCTTCAATTCTATTGGCCACTCGTGGACCACCAGATTGACGCAGAATACTGACTCCATATCTGATTTCGTGCGCGATCTAGCAGTTTAAGTGACTGGAGCGCATGAGGCTACAAATGAATGTAAGTATGACTTTCTAACGTGATGAATTCAGGAACTAGCTGCTAACTTTGTAGATCTGTTTGTGGAAAGTGTGCGTCTTCTTTTTGTTTGAGATGGAAGTGAAGGATTCTGCTTTTTTTCTGTATTCATAATATAATGTTAGTTTAATGGCAGTAATACTCGTATATACTGCAAGCGCGTCTATAGAGATTGTTCTATTCCCCCTACCCCTTCATAGGAGGAATATTCTTTATAGCGAAGAAAAGTTGTCTTTCAATACATTGGTAAAATTTCATTCCCAAACACCCACACAGTAAAAGATGAGACATTCCATATATGTGTGGTATGAAATTTTTAGCATTTTTGGATTGAGCCCTAAAATTTAGATACTAATTTACAGTCAATATTGTGAAGTTTTGCTAAGCGTAATTTTATTGCATTGAAATTCCGTTACATTATCTCATATGATGAAAAATCCTTTGTATTTATTTAAAAAATATTACACTATTTCATCCCTTTTAAAATTAACATACATCACTAAAGCCTACTAGAAAATACTTACTAAAGAATGTATACGCATAATACTTTTCGTTCCTTACAGAGACATTCAAAATTATTTGGATATTTTTCTTATTGTAGACGATAATAGCTGAAATTATGATCGCGAATGTGCTAATTATTAACCGACTCCCAAAAAGGAGAGGAGGTTATCAATTCGACGCGTGTGTATTTTTTTATGTATGTTCACCGATTACTCTGAAACTATTCAACCGATTTCTGTTATTTTTGTTTTAAATGAAAGACGATGCTCTCGAATTGGTATCACTTTCGTTTCTTTGAAATTGTTTCAGTATTTTTTTAGTAATTAGGCAAAAACTAATAAAACTTGTGATTTTTCGCTAATTAAAAATATTGAATACGTTCGCTGAATGAAATGTAGACTGCATGGCCGAACAATCTAAGGTGCAAGATTGAAGCTCTGTCGCTCTAATGAGAGCGTGGGTTCGAGCCCCAGTCCTGACATAAATTACGTCCATGCAAAATTTACTATATTTTTTCCCGTATTACAATTTTTATTATTAATCGTCTTCAGAAAAGAAAAAGGAAGTTATCAATTCGACGCGTACGTATTTTTTTCTATGTATGTTCACCGATTACTCTGAAACTATCCAACCGATTAATTTGGTTTTTGTCTTAAATAAAATAGACTACTCTCGAATTGGTACCACTCCCATTTCATTGAAATTGGTTCAGTCCTTTTTTTAGTAATTAGGCAAAATTTAATAAAATTTGTAATTTTTCGCAAATTAAAAATAACATGGACTTTGAATAAGCTCGCCGATTGGAGCGCAATCACGATGACCCAGCGGTTTAAGGAGCCAGATTTAAGCTCTGGTGCTGGAAAGAGAACCCCACTCCTGACAAAATTTACATCCATGTATAATTTACAATATATTTTTTTCCGTATTATAATTTTCATTAACTGACTTTAAAAAGTCGTTAACTTTTAACTAAAAAGAGAAAAATAAACTTTTTTACCAAAAATTGAAACGACTTCATAAACTACTGCAAAGTGAAAAATTTTCTTTACATAATAATAATAAGAAATTAAATTAAGAGCATAGTATTTACCATGCGTATTATTATATTTATGAACATTAATTTGATTTTTTGGAGTCGGTGCCAGCCAAGCCAATTTCTAAATTAAAATTAAGTATTCAATGAAAATCCTAAAAAAAAAAAGGCTTAACTGCCACCGACTCCAAAAAATCAAATTAATGTACATAAATATAACTATACGCATGGTAAATACTATGCTCTTAATTTAATTTCTTATTACTATTATGTAAAGAAATTATTTTTCACTTTGCAGTAGTTTATGAAGTCGGTTCAATTTTTCGTAAAAAAGTTTATTTTCAAATAATGTTTATTTACACGTCAACTTTCAGCTTAATAAACTATAAAAAAATTTTAAGGTATTCTTAAAATGCTTCATAATCTGTGCTTAGTGCCAAATTTTAACTTTTTTTATTATTCGCAATGGAAATAATTGCAAAACCTATCACAATACAAGAATGCGTTTTACATAATAATAATAATAAAAAATTATGCCGAAAACGTGTATTAATATTTTTATTTACTTTTTTTAATTTCAACATTTATACAGGATATTTAATTAATATTTATTAATTTTTAGTATTTGAAAATATGAAAGGTTCATCGAACTCATTGTTTAGATGAACGAGAATTATTTAAACACAATTTGTTTTTCACATTTAGTTTTTTTTCTTCTTTTTCGTATATAACAAAATGATTGATTTTAAGAAATACTTTATGTAAAAAGTAAAATCAATGCAATCGACGAAATTTAATATGAAACGAAAAAACTATTAACAAGCGATAAATATTTAAAAAAAAATAGCGATAAATAATTAATTACAAAGCAATAAACACGACAAACTTAAAACGTGACTTTTCAGTTATTGCTAGCGCTGTGCATATCTGTTACACAAATGATTAAACCAAATTCCATAAGCTTAATTAGATAGACAAATATTTAAAAAATGACTTATTTTTCCGATAGAAAAAAGATAGTTAAATCATATTATTTTCACATAGAAAAACAAAAGCGAATGCATCCCTGTAGTACAAAAATGTCATAAGATTTTAAATTAATCATTGTTAATTCTTGAGGGAAAATTTATTTATCGACATTATAAACAAGTCCATATAATCGGTTTTGACAAGACATAACTTGATGGCTAAAACAGAGTAATTGAATTTAACACAATACAAGCAATACTTCATAGTAAAGAAATTATATTTCTAAACTAATGATGAAAAATGATAGGAAAAAAAAGATTTTGTTACTAAAAATGTAATTTATTAAGTAATAACAGCAAGTAACATGCCATTTTTCTTTTAATAAAATTCCGATAAAAAAAATATTTTCTTTTCTTTCTTGTTATTTGGAAAAGATATCACAATAAAATGTCTAGAGTAGAATATATTTTGATATTTTTTTTAAACGGAAATTGAATGTGTATTGTAGAAAAAAAAGTATTATTTATAAATGATGAAAAACCATTTATAATAAAAATTGTTTTTTTAAGCCTAATGGTTTTTATAAGTAATACTACATAGCGATGAATGTATTTTTATATTCTTCTTTTGAATTCCTGAAAAATTTTGAATTTCGGTATTCCACTGATTTACACGTTTTAGAGGTACGATTACTCGAAACACAAGTTTTTTTTTCAAAATGTCTGTCTGTCTGTATCTGTGTAACACAAATATTGTGACTGCTCTATCTCAAGAAATAATGCATAGAATTAAATAAAATTTTAGATTCTGTTAGTCTCTGATATAAATGTGCTGATTACTTTTAATTTCCCAAAAGCTGAGGCTTCTATGCTGCTTTTTTCATATGCTTCTCAAGTGCACTGTAAAAAAAAATCTGTAAAGGTACTATACATTTTCTAGGAAACTGGGATTCCAAGAACTTTTCATGTAACGATAACAGGAAAAATTCATGTAATTGATTTTGAAACTTGAATTTTTGCTGTTACCGTTGCAGGAAAAGTTCTTGGAATCTCAGTTTCCTAGAAAAGGTTTAGTACCTTTGCAGATTTTTTTTACCGTGTACTGGCGGACAGATTTTTAAAGAACTTTAGCTTCTACTACTGTTTTAGAGAAAAATGTGTAAGAACTTTACTATCGTGAGGCTTTTTAACCATCTTTATTTCTTACAAACTTTAAATTACTGAGGTTTTTTTTTTCATTTTTTTCCTCAAAAAGTTTTATTTTTTATTTATTTTTTGTGAAAAAATGTGTTGGGAAAGCTTTTATTCAGTTTTAAATTGAATTAACTCGATATTATGAAATACATGGATAAATATTCTATATGACTCTGAAGTTTTTTGTATTGTCATTGTCACTAACCTTATATCGGTAATATTCTTTGTCTGTCCTTCACTACTCTTGAATATCTTTTTTAAGTATTGCTGGAAAGAAGAAGTAATGCCTTACTACCAATTGTTGTACTACAATATTGTAAAAGATTAAGAATGATATTATAAGAGTTATAAAATTATGCATGGATATCGCTTAAAAGCATTCGAACTCACACTGTAAAAAATCTGTGCAATGTTCTTGATATTTATTGTGTAACATTCCTGGGTTTTCACGGATTATTTCTACTCATACAAGAATACCGAGAAATCTTGTGTAATACCTCCACAATCTCGTGTAACTTTTCGGAATAGTTGAGAAAGTGGGAATTACTGATAAACTGTGAAAGAATCAGAATATTTTCTGCGTAACATTCCTTAATTTTAGTAGGCATACTTTTTGATCTTTTGTGTAACTTTTCGGATTTATTCTAAAATAGAAATTATTGGTAATCTGCGCAAAGTTACATATGTTTTGTGTGTAATATTCCTTATTTTGTGGTTAGTATATTAATTACAAAAAAATCGTTATTTTGCGTGTCTATCATTTTATTATCCCAATTGTGAAAACACTATGGGATCTTGCGCTATAAAAAAATAACACAAAGGTGCGAATACCCTTCTAATTGTGCATCTCAAAGTTCTTGTTAAAATTTCTGCCCTGTACAGCTCCTGAGCTATATTTTA
This sequence comes from Maratus speculifer, assembly GCA_964019185.1. Classification (NCBI taxonomy): domain Eukaryota; kingdom Metazoa; phylum Arthropoda; class Arachnida; order Araneae; family Salticidae; genus Maratus; species Maratus speculifer. The sequence continues at coordinate 75,713,968 of OZ025296.1, read as the reverse complement.
CATGTAAAAACTAATTTATTGTGTGTTTATCATTTTGCTCGCTTAGTTATGAATCGAATATGGAAACTAGAGTCACGGATTTTTACCGAAGCTTTAACAACGCATCTAATTGTGATTCTCGAATATTTTTTCCCAGTTTAGACTCTGAAAACTCTTCTTGGTCTTTATTTCCATATAAATTGCTTTTTTGCGTGTGGGTCATTTTGTTGCCTCAGTTGAAGAAAAAGACTATGGTATCTAGAGCAACTAACTTTGGAATGAAAGTGCGTATGCCCATCTTATTGTGCATTTTGAAACTTATTTTTCAAAATTCTACCAATGATCGTTTTTCGAAATTATTTTATCAGTGATTATTTGACGAAATTCTCGATCTTAGTACCGCAACTTTTTTCTCCAAATACCTACTATTTCCGATCAGTAATATTCGCCTTATTTAATCAGCAGTCCAGTTTAGAGGATTTTTTTACAATGTCTATCTCTATTTCCGAATAGTAATCTTTCTGCCATTAAATAAAGCAATTATTACTATTCGGAAATAGTTTGATGCTCATATAAAAAACTTAATATCTAGGTATATGCATTCGCGTCGTAAGCGAGATCTTTTGTCCAAAGAATGAATTTTGTCCTGTATCTTATATTAAAGGGAAAATTTTTACATTTGTTGAAAGAGCGATGTTCTGGTGCTGTTGGAACTGGAGTAAATTTGGGTATTAATCGGTATCACGTCTTAAGCGAGTTCAAGTGTTCCCAAAAACAATAAATCTAGCATAAAATTATTATAAACAAAATCAAGCTTGAGGGGGAAATGGGAGAAGCTCTGGCCAACTATTTTATTTTTCAAAATATTGAGTCTATAACATGAAATTAAAGTCATATCAGTAGAGAAATGTTTAAATTTTGTCCCCCTCCCCCCTCCCTTCTTTAGTATCTGCAAGCAACATATGTCTATAGAGGATGAAAAGGTACAATTTTAAGTTACTTACTAGAAAATATTACTAATTTTGTGGCAAGGTTATTGTGCCTAAATGTGATTCATAAGTATGGTAATGTTTTATTTACTTTAAATCTTAATACAGGAATCCCAAATGCTGTATAATAAGGCATTCGATTTTTAACGAAACTGTAAGCATTTTTCTGCATTGATAACATTTTCTTCGAGATTTTCGATCAAATAGACGTAGTTGATTTTATAGCGCCCCTATGTTTCTTAAATTTAACGTATTTCCCACAATTGCCTCTCAAATTTTTAACTTTGAAGATTAAATATTCTCACTAACGTAAAGAAACTAGGTCTGTTTCGTTTAACTGATCAATAAACTGTTAACAAAGACGCCCAGTTTGTGAATTAGAATTTAAACAACTACCAGGTAAGTTTGTATGGTATTCTTTGTACAGTGTATAAAAATAATTAACCCGAGAGAACGCGCGCTTACCCAGGATACGAATGGTTTAACTTCGTCACCAATAAAATCAAATTATAACAGTCACTTTAATTAGACGGAGATAATTCTTACAAATTTTACGATAAAATAGGTTGAAGAATACTTAAAGAAATGAGTGATTGCAATTGTAAAAACCATATGCCCTCCGGGTCTATTAGGCCCAGCGCGCGTCCTCCCTGGTTAAAGAAAATTTCATGTTTAATTAAGTTGTCGTAAGTCTCATAATCCCCGATTTAAAAATGTTCTTTAACTTAGCACTTAAGTATGTATTTAAGCAAGTTAATTTATATGCATAATCAGACTTATATAAAATAAAAAATTCTATGCATATTATCAAAAGCTAAAAACTTTCTGCAAATTAAATGAAAAGGATTAAGTGAAAACTAAACAAAATTGTACAATATCAATTAAAATCTTAATTTAAGAAAAAAAAGTTACATAAATTAAGAATTGCTGGATTTTTATCAGGTTTTTAAGGAAGTCATTATTTCAATTATTATGCTGAATTTTTTAACATTTGTCAGGCATCTTTTAATGTTATTTTCTTTTTAAAAATTCTGAATAATTGAAATACTTTATGTGTATATGTCTTTATTATACAGATATGTGCATAATTACTTACAGCAATCTTTCATTTGTATGATGGTGCAAAATATAGATAAAAATTAACATCGGCCACTGGCCAGTTATTCAGATTTTTAATTATTGACCATTAACAAAGTTACAAACACTTCATACAAAATCATATGCAGTGTTCGTGCAGTTCTAACTATCAACATTGTAGCTGATTAATATTTTTTAATTTTCATTCGGTAGGATTACACTCAACTGAAAACTGAAATTGTATCTAACAGAAAAATATATAAGTAAGAAGTTACCGTAGTCAAATTAACAATATTTAAAATGAGCTTGGAAATCCTCATTAACGTGTGTGTGTATTGTGGGGGAGAGGGGGAATTGACAAATCGCAAATTATATTCTATCTACGTAAACAGGCATTCAAAGTCTTAGACAATAATATTAAAATTAAAATTTATTAAATAGATGCTACATTAGAAAAACTGTTCTGAATCCGCGTTAAAAGGCGACGTAACATCGAGGATTTCTCAAACTTAATTTCTAAATTTGAATATATTATGTACTCAAACTTAAAATACGCATTATGACCATATTGAAACACAAGAGCTCGGAAATCCGCGTCAGCAAGCCTTACAAAGCCCAACTAAATTCCATGCAAACGGAGGTTTCTAAATCTCGCTTAAAAATAATTTTCAAAATTAAAATTTATCAAATTAACATAAAGCTGCATAAAGAATAGGAAAAGTACTCGAAACCACATTAACAGGGGATGGACTAACACCGAGGATTTCTGTGATTTGATTTAAAATAATTGAAGTTTAATGTTATGTAATTCAACAAACTTAAATACACATTAACCAGTATATAAGCAACAGGAATTCTGGAAATACGCTTCCAAAAGTAATTTTTAAAAAGCATACCGAATTATTTATTACCAAAAGAATTGTAAAAAAACCTGAAAAATAAACTTGTACTTAGCATGCATAAGCTTACTTCCACATTTAAAGCGCAAAATATCGCTTTGAATTTTAATCTTATTACATCTATTGCTATGATTTGCTGAACATTTTCAGTGTCACTCAATATATCTTGAATCTGACATTCTTTTTTAACATCTTTATTTTGACAGGGTTAGCAAATACATTTTGAAAATTTCACAACACCACTTTTATAAAACATCGGGACAAATTTTATGAGTGTTTCAAGTGAAGGGGGAGTATGGGGGAGGTTTAAATTTTGCTGCAATTATTATGATAGTTAAAAATATATTACGTATAGTATCCGTGAGATTAATCCATCTTTCTGTTAAATATGTACCCAAAATTTGAAACTATTCGAATAAATTTATGGAAGGAAAATGCAATAAAAAAATGAAAGTGGAGGATTCTACCCCCCCCCCCAAATATTTGACATATAAACCCCTGCATTAACACGTTATGTGCCATGTCATTCACCGGTGACTGACATTGAAATTTCCGTTTCAGCCGCGTCAGTTGCCCGTGACCGACAGCGTAAAATTATAATGTAAAACTAAATATTATATTGTTTTAAGGAATTGCTGAAAATTTATTTAAAATTTTATTTTTATTTTTTTAAAGGATATAATTAAGGATAAGCGGATAGTTCAGTGTCACTCATCCGTGACCAACGTGGAATTCAACGTGTTAAAGGTGTAATTTATCCTTCTAATAAAAGGAGACCAAATTTTAAACTAATTGGTTCTCGACAAGGAAAATCTAGATAAAGCTGAATTAATTGGAGAGGAAGGGTTTCTTTTACATATGACCTATACTTGACCTAACATTGTTAATTTGATTAATCTCGCTTAATTTTCTAATAAATTGATACCCAAACTTCAAAGAAAATGGATATATTTAAACAAAAGTTTTTGTTTAAGCCTATTTAAGAGGGGGGGTGGTGCTTACCAGTCACTTTATATTTTATCTAGAACCCAACAAAACCCGAAATAATCAGCTTCACCAAATAAGTGAAATTTTTTTAGTAAACTTAACCGAGTTTGCGCAGGAACATGGGTCTTATATAATTCAGATTCATCCAAATTTCGGGCTTAGCAGTTTTTTAGCAGATTTTGTCAATTGACACACTTTAATTTGCACAGGAGTGAGATTCCTGAATTAAGTATATTAAAAGTGACATTGACTTGGAATTGCGTTCCAAAATTAATTTTATCATAAATGAAATTAATTATATTGTATAATAAGTCGGAGAAAGACATTTTAAAAAATTTCAGGTTTAGGCATTAAAGTTACACATTTCTGGATTTTTTTTAATTTCAAGATAAACTACGACTCCTGTTTTAAATATTTCATACTGTATAATAGCATGCGTAATTAGCTCAGATAAAAAAAAAATCTCTTGGCAATTAACTATCCCTCCCCCCCCCCATTAGCATGAAACAACCTTTGAACCAAAAAGAGTTATCTATTTTCTTCCTAGTGTTTGGGATAATCGCTAATTTTGACTCCGAAAATTATAAACGAATTTTTCTCCTTTCATCCCTGGTATCGATATATCTTACAACCATCTTGTTTTGCGAGTAGTACCCATCAAGTATGCAGACTCAGGACGGTAAAGTTTATCTCCACGTTTTTTAGTGTTATTCGGCGGTGAAAACTGCTAATTTTATGCTATAGTGCACGGAGCTAACCAAAAAATATATGTGAATGAAGAAGCGTAAATGAACTTATATTGCATATGAATATCGAGGACAGTGGCAAACTGAGTTCCACAAAACCCGGCGACATAGGGGGGGGAGGGGGGAAGTAATTGTGAAAAATAAACATCTTAAACGATCATAAACGATTGATCATTTTAGGATTTTAAGAACGAGTCATTTGTATTGAATAACGAATGTATATTTTGCATACTCCAAATTTGATCTGTGCGTAAAAAAATCATATCCAGAAGACGGGTCATGAAACGGGGATCCCGTTTTGTTATGAGAAATATATATAGATTCTAAGGGGCCTTGTGGAAAATTTTGCAGAATACTAAAAACTATAGTTGCACTACTGATTGGAGATTTCACAAAAGCAATATATAATTGAGAATAAAATGATTCAACGATGTATAAACCTATTTTTATCTAATAAATTCAAAATTTTCACATAAACTCCAAAATATTGCAATACATTTTTCAAAATTGAACAAAACCCTGTATATTTCATGGACATTCATTTTTGACCATGCGCAACATGATAACAGTGCACTTGCAAAAACCCCTTGTTTAAAAGATATATATTGAATATTTTGAATTTTTTTTTTTTTTTTTGGAAAACATACTGGGAATATACAAAAGTAGTTGTAATACTTTTTGTATTGTTATTAAAGCCTTTTGTAGGACACATATTCCAGTATTCTATATTATCAAGATAATGCATAATACAAAGTGTTTTTGCAAATGAGAATAACTTCTCCAATAAACATTTTGATTTTTCCAGAAACTGAATAAACAATATTGTATTCAATAGTTTATGCATAAAAAATAAAAAAATAAAATATGCTTTTTGTTTCTTTGTAGCCACCTTGGATAATAATCAAATCTGAATGTAGTGATAGTTCATTAAAGGAAACAAATGGAGACTTTGAACAGCAGAATTAAATTCAAGTATTGAAAGCAACTCTTTGAATATTAGCAGTCACTTGTATGCACCCATGGCGCGAGGATTTTCAGATTACTTCACATCATTTTTCTTCTACTCTAACTAAATCTTTAAATGAAGATTGCTTGCAGTGGACAGAAAAAAGTGAGTTACTGAACCATTTAGCTTTAAGAATTTGCAAATACCCAGACAACTCCTCTACAGCTGAACGAAAGCAAGTAGAAGATAAAATTTTAATTGAAGGTGTGGAATTTTTACAGAGTGTAGTTTCGACAATCTCTTTATAGTTTTGTTATAACATAAATTATTCATTTAAAGGCACTGGGGCTTTCACTTTCATTGAACTAAAACTGTTGAAGTTGAAACATGGTAATGTAGTTCCCAGAAAAGTAGATACTTTATGTGAAAAATTAAGCAAACTGTGATAAAATTCTGGATTGTAATTTTAAACCATAATATTGTCGCGTAGATTTCTCAATCGTAGTGTGTATTCACTATGAACAAGTGAAGACAACGAGTATCCACCAAACTCTGAAACTTTATTCTGTTGAACTGAAAGCTACACCAGCTTATATACAGACGAGGAATTTTCTCGAAAGGAACATTCCAGACTTGGAAAGTTCTAGAAACTGAATAACAATTAACATAAGAATTTTCTGGAAAGTACAGGAAACAAACATAAACGAAATTTTAACACAAAAACAAATTTTAAGTAACTTGCCTTCAGTTGGAATCGAACTCGCAATCTGCTGCTTCGCATGTCAGCTGCTTCGCAGGTCAGCGCTTTACCGCGAGGCCACCGGCTCGCACAGCATTGGATGCTATTTTCGCTACAGTTCCCCCTCCTTAGGAAGATGCAGCGTCCCGCTGCAATTTAGTTTGACTCCTTGTGACAGGTCTCCTGCCACTGCTGCGTCGTTCTTTCTCAACTAATTGTTGCTTTGGGTCAAAGTAGGGTTTTAACATCAGAACATGGACTACGTCCTTTGAACTTCGTCGTTTTCTGTCCTCTTCCATGCTTTGAACTTCGTAGGTTACGTCAGATAAACGACGTGTGATTCGATACGGACCGAAATAACGTCTTAGCAGCTTTTCTGACAACCCCACTTTTCGCACGGGAGTATAGACCCAGACGAAGTCTCCGATATTGTAACTGACTGGCCGATGCCTCTCGTCATATCTTTGTTTGTCAGTTGCTTGAGCGTCAAGCATGTGAAGTCTTGCTAGCTGTCTAGCTTCCTCAGCACTGGTAATCAGTTGTTGTGCATAATTGTTGTCATAGGAATCGGTGCTGTGAGGAAAAATCACATCTAGAGGAGTCTGTATATCTCTACCATGTACGAGAAAGAATGGGCTGAATCTGGTAGTTTCTTGTTTTGCTGAATTGTAGGCAAAGGTCACAAACGGCAAGATGGTATCCCAGTTTCTTTGTTCAAAGTCAACGTACATAGATAGCATGTCAGCTAATGTTTTGTTAAATCTCTCAGTCAATCCGTTTGTTTGTGGATGATAAGCTGTCGTCAGAAGATGAGATGTTTGACACTGTTGATTAATGTCTTTCACGATACTAGAGAGGAAAGAGCGTCCTCTATCACTGATCATCTCTCTAGGGGCACCGTGCTTGAGTATGATTTCTCCCACTATAAATTTAGCAATTTCAGTAGCCTCAGCAGTTGGTAATGCCTTTGTAACTGCAAATCTCGTCAGATAGTCGGTGCAAACAATAATCCATCGGTTGCCGTTTCGGGTGACAGGGAAGCGTCCAAGTAGATCTATTCCAATTTTTGCAAATGGTGAATCAGGGGGCTTTATTGGATGAAGTTGTCCAGGGGGAAGTTGAGGTGGAGATTTCCGTCTTTGGCATTCTCGACAATGTGCCACATAGCGGCTAACGCTGCCATATAATCCTGGCCAATAATACTTCCGCCTTATTCGATCATAGGTCTTGGCGAATCCAAGATGACCAGCAGTTGGAGCATCATGAAGACTCTTCAAAATATCACGACGGAGTTGTCTCGGTACCACTAATAGCCATTCCTGTCCCATGGGGTCATAATTTCTTTTATAAAGAACACCGCTTCTTATTTGGTAACTTCTGTGGTTGTCGCCCCTCTGGAGTGTTTTCATTAAGGATTTCAAGTGTTTATCTTTGAGCTGTTCTTTTCTAAAATCAGTGATGACTGCAAAGAAAGGGATTTCCTCTATATCCTCAACTACAGCTTCGTCGAGCGGTTTTCTTGACAGTGAATTGGCATCAGAATGTTTGCGACCACTTTTGTAGACGATATTGATGTCATACTCCTGTAACCTCAAAGCCCATCGCGCAAGTCTGCCAGAAGGATCTTTAATATTGGCCAACCAGCACAGAGAGTGATGGTCCGTTACCACGGTAAAGGGTTTTCCGAAAAGGTACGGTCTGAATTTACTGATCGCCCAGATGACAGCAAGGCACTCTTTTTCTGTTGTAGAATAGTTCTTTTCGGATGCAGTCAGGGATCGGGATGCATAGGCTATTGGTCTTTCCTTACCATCTTGATCCTGTACTAATACTGCCCCGATGCCATAGCCACTAGCGTCTGTATGGATCTTCGTTTTTGCGTTTGGGAGGAAATGTCCCAAAACAGGGCTACTCGTCAGTAACTTCTTGAGAGTTGTAAAAGATTCCCTCTGTGACGTGTTCCAGGAAAATTTGACATCTTTCTTTAATAAATCATGCAGCGGCTTTGCGATATCGGCAAAGTTTCGGATGAATCGTCGACAATACGAGCACAGGCCCAGAAAACTTCGGATGTCTGCGATATTTTCTGGAGTAGGGAAATTTTTCACCGCAGCTATCTTCTGTGGATCGGGATAGATGCCATGTTGATCCACTAGGTGTCCCAGTATGGTAAGTTTCTTTTTGCCGAAACAACATTTGTTTGTGTTAAGCGTCAAGCCCGCCTCTTGGATACATTTCAAAACTTTCCTCAGACGTGACTGGTGCTCTTGAAAATCCGGCGCATACACAATGATGTCATCCAGATAGCAAAGACATATATTCCATTTGAGGCCTCGTAATACTGCATCCATCATGCGTTCAAATGTAGCGGGGGCATTGCATAGCCCAAATGGCATAACCTTAAATTCGTAGAGACCGTCTGATGTCACAAAAGCTGTCTTCTCTCGGTCTTTTTCATCCACTTCTATTTGCCAATAACCTGACTTCAAATCCATCATTGAGAAAATTCTAGCACCGGCGAGGCAATCCAAGGCATCATCAATACGTGGCAACGGATAGACATCTTTTTTAGTGACTTTGTTTAATCTTCTGTAATCGACACAGAAACGCCATTCGCCATTTTTCTTCTTCACAAGCACGACGGGAGATGACCAAGGACTGTCCGATGGCTGAATCACGTCAGCTTTTAGCATTCGTTGGACTTCATCTTCAATTATGCGTTTCTCAGTAGCGGATGTACGGTAAGGTCTCTGCTTGATGGGAGCGCTATCACCTGTGTTGATCTTGTGCTTAATACCATTGCTTCTGGGTTTCTTCGATTTTCTGTTAATGTCAAAAATATCACTGTATTCTTCTAGCAGATTTAATAATGCGTCTTCTTCAGCAGCAGTCAGCTCAGCATCCAAGGTTTCTTTAATTTCTCTCTAGTCACCCGCTTTCTGGATCTGTGTCCTATCGTAGGCCTTCCGTCTGCTTCGTTGAGAGAACAAATGGAATTATTTTCGACTGTTGTTACATTGGCGATATTCATCCCCTTTGGTATCATTTGCTTTCGTCCAGAGCAATTCGTCACCCATATTTTGCAACGACTATTTTCCACAGTAATTATCGATGCCGGTATGGATAGCTGTCTTTCCCACATGAGAAGTTTATTGCCAACAATCATAGCTTCATCCACTTTTTGAATTCCTGGAGTAAGGGCACATATTTGCTTCACTGAATTTGCTTCAATTACGTAATCTGCTGCGGCAAACAAGGAGGAATCAGATTTGCTTCTCACTGTGTGCTTTGGGAGTATTTCCGACAGTTGAAGTTCTTCATTCCCACAATCTATGACGGCATCAGTAGCACGGAAAAAATCCCATCCAAGTATCATTTGATGACTGCACTGAGGAAACACAAGGAAGTTAAATGGCTTCACAGTTCCATTCAAATTAACTTTTAATACGCAATGTCCTGAAGCGGCGACGGGTTTGCCGGATGCAGTCTTTAACATAGGTCCATTCTCTGCAAACATGGGTACATTCAATTTTCGGCGTAATTCTTCCGATATGACGGAGTAATCGGCACCGGAATCAACGAGGGCTTTGATATGCAGTCCATTTACCGTAACGAAGGTTGTATTTTTTTTTAGCTTTTTGGTGATGAACGTCGGAGGATTTACTTCTATCGCGGCCTCACCTCCTGCATAGGTCGCTGGAGTTAGTTTTCCTCATTAGCTCGGCGTGGAGAACGGCTTGAACGGCGCAGAGGTGATGGTGACTGACGGCGGCTGGGAGAACGGCGGGGATAAGGTGAACTACTTCTGCGGCTAGGAGCATTCGGCTGTATATAATCCTCATCGAAGCTGCGTAGAGAGTCAGTGTCCATATCTCGGCGTGGATTGGATGCATTGAAGGTTCTTGCGTTTGCAAGTATCCTACGTCTTTCTCGACAATATCTTAACACGTGCCCTGGACGTCCACAATGGTAACAGAGGGGTACATTGTTTGCAGTTCTCCAAACGTCTGTCTTTTGCTCTGGCACGGCGCTGTTTCTGGTGTCACGTCTTGGCTGAGGTCTAACTGGAACTGAGCTTCGAGTAGTCACGGTACGTCTTTTTGGAACCGTAAGTGGAGCTAGAGCCTCCATAACTTCTTCTCTCACAACCGACGCGATGTCCAATGGAGAGTCGCATTCGTCGTTTGTGCCACAACTCACTTCCGGCAAAATATTTTGGAGTTCTTCCTGTACAATACTCCGTATCAGTGACCTAATGTCACCAATGTCTGCTTCGGCCGACACTGTAGACACATTAGGGAGCCTCTGGAATTTTGGCCGGTTTATACGCTTGCGTCGAAGGCTCTCTATTTGACGGCACCTTTTTACAAAGTCTTCAACAGTCTGATATTCTTGAGTCAGGAGAATCTGGTACAAGTCCTCTGAAACCCCCTTCATGAGGTGAGCAATTTTCTCGTCTTCTGGCATAGAGGGTTTGACTTTTCGACAAAGGGCAAGGACGTCTTGAATATAGGCTTCGGCCATTTCGCCGGATTTCTGCGCTCGAGTGAGCAACAGTCTTTCAGCTCGTCTTCTCAGGTCGTCTGCTCGGCCAAACGTAGCTTCTAAAGCCTTTGTGAATTCAGTCCAATTAGTGAAACTGTCCTCGTTGTTATCGAACCACTGCCGTGCGGTTCCGGCAAGATAGAAAACCACGTTTGCAAGGCACATTTGCTCATCCCATCGGTTATAGGTGGCAATTCGCTTAAAATCTCTTACCCATGTACCCGCATCTTGTTCATCTTCTCCGGAGAAGATGCATGGATTCCGAGGGAGCTGGTAGGTCAAAACAGGCACAGTCGCAATGTTAGCTGACATGCCGCTGTTTCCATCCTCATTCTTAGCCATCCTTCTAATTCTTCTTGGATCCGGTAATAAGCCAAACTCAGGTGGTAGTCCTTGAACACGCTGGCTTCTTCGTAGCTCTTCCGTGCTTATCTTACCCAGCACCTCCATCAAATCTGTCGCGTAGATTTCTCAATCGTAGTGTGTATTCACTATGAACAAGTGAAGACAACGAGTATCCACCAAACTCTGAAACGTTATTCTGTTGAACTGAAAGCTACACCAGCTTATATACAGACGAGGAATTTTCTCGAAAGGAACATTCCAGACTTGGAAAGTTCTAGAAACTGAATAACAATTAACATAAGAATTTTCTGGAAAGTACAGGAAACAAACATAAACGAAATTTTAACACAAAAACAAATTTTAGGTAACTTGCCTTCAGTTGGAATCGAACTCGCAATCTGCTGCTTCGCATGTCAGCTGCTTCGCAGGTCAGCGCTTTACCGCGAGGCCACCGGCTCGCACAGCATTGGATGCTATTTTCGCTACAATATCAATAAAGTTTTGTGCATATTATGAAAGTCCTGTGAATTTTTTTTTTTGTTATTTTTTAATTGTATAATATTCTCGATATCTTAAGTCGAAGGGATTCTAAAAAAGAAATATGTGATAGCTTATTGTTCAGATAAGTCATCTACAGGAATTTGTATTATCAAAGAGAGAAATGTATTTTATTTGAAGTATCAGGAGTACAGTGTATTAAGATTTTCAATTTTTTTTAAAAGGTTATCTTCTTTCGGCAGCTAAATATTCTTTCTTTCCCTTGACATCTGAAATTGAATTTTGTGCTTTAACCAAATGAATGAATCTCTTTAAATACGCTAATGCTTAAATTACAATTAAAAAGTTATTTTTGACTATAACTTTAAAATCTCTTTCAAAAATTTGTGCATATTTTAATTTGCCTTTAAAATTTGTATAATTAAACCTTAATGGTTTAGATAATCTTTTAAAAGAATTTTGTACTGTATAGCACATGCATAAAAAACCTTTTTTCATTGATTACTGTGACATTATATTAATTATTTAAGGAATAGAATTATCAAAGGTAATTGATCCAATTTAAGTGAAGATAGTGGGGGAAGGAAGGGGAAGCTTCAAATAACCACATACTTTCCCAAAAAGAGCAGATATTCAGATACTGTAAAATATTTTAAAAATGCTTTGATAGATTAAATATACCATTTTAAGCCAAATGACAAGTTGATAATCTATTTAAATTATTAAATAATATGGCAAAATTATCTAAAGGTTATTTTAAAAATACACAATTGCTTTGTACGAGATTTTGTCAAAAATGTATACTCTGTGTTACATTATCTCTTAATTTACACCTTCAAATTGGTATATTGAGCTTGATATAAAAGTGGGAAAATTTAAACATGTCTTTTAGCAGATCATAGCACAATATCACTCATTTAGATATTTCCTTTGTTTCTGAAGTGTATATTTATCATAATTTATCCTTGCATATTCTAATCAATTTATTTTTGTAATAGTATATATCCATGATTTAAAAATAGATTTTACTCATATATATCCTGCGTTTTTTTAGATTTGTGTTGTCAACAGAAAAATGAAAACAACTAATAAGAAATATTTTCAATATAATGTTTAACTTTCAGCTGTGCAAGCATCGTTCATATTCTCAATAAAGATTACTAACTCATTAATCTGTATCATTTTCAAGAACCAAGTTTAACTATAACTCTAAGGCATCTTAAAACTCTTTGAATAGCATGCTGAAAATTGGAATTAAGTTAGTGAAAAAGGGCCTTAACATACTAGATTATAGATTTCTGAACTTTTCAGATTTGCATAATCTTCCAGACAAATTTTTGGTAAAGTTCATGTGAAAATCTGTGGCAGAATTGCTGCCACTGGATATCCCAGGAATATTTACCTTATTCCGTGAAATGTTTCAGATCTTTTCACAATGAAGAAACTGAACAGAGATTTTATGCGTAAAATTCCAGGCTATAGGTTTCAGAGTTTTTCAAAATGAAGGAACATAGATGAGTTTTCATGAGTAATGTTCCAGGTGATAGGTTTCGGAATAGCGGAACCTAACTGAGATCTTATGAGTAACATACCATATTAGAGATTTCGGAACTTTTCAGAAAGGTGGAACTTAACTGAGATTTTATGAGTCGTATTCCAGATTATAGGTTTCAGAGCTTTTCAGAATGGAGGAATTTAACTGAGATTTCACGAGTAATGTTTCAGATTGTAGGTTTCAGAATTGTGGAACCTAACAGAAAATTAATGTGTAACGTTACACATAAAAGGTTTCTAGACTTTTCAGAATGGTGAAACCTAACTGATATTTCATGAGTAACATCCCAGATTATAGATTTCCGGACTTTCCTGGCATATGTAAGTTTCCTGGCATTTTTTGAATTAAATTCCTGGGAAAACCTGTGGCAGAATAGCTGCCACAGGTTTTCTTAGGAGCCTTACGCAAAATTTTTTACAGTGCAGCTAAGAATTGCGAGCGATAAAAATAAAAACGATAAACAGTACATTTAAAAGACCTATAAATGCATTTATTCAGATCGACGAATGTTTCATTTGCAGAGATTCTTCATGAATACATGCATGGAATATGGCAATATCTGCTGCATAATAGATGAAATCTCGTTTTGTTGAAAATTTAACTATCATTGTCTGGCCCCTCATCTGACGTACAATTTTTAAATTACAATAATTTTTGCTGTACAATTCTGAAATAAGCGCAAGAAAAATAATATCAGAATTTAAATCTCCAAATATCACGGTCAAGTAATAGCTGAAAATGTTTTGGGTTATTTTTAATGGTTTTTAAGAAAGAATCATAAATCAAACAATTTGTGAGAATTCTTATAAATAATTCGAAACTTTTAACAATATTTTAAAGCACAAATAGATACAAACATACTCAAACAATCACATAAGACTATTTTGAAGATTTCTTGATCCTCACCCTTAGTACGAAAAAAATGTGTAAAAAATCCCTTGGTTATAATCCTGAATACTAGCTTAAAGGGATACAATGCCTTCGAAAGCATGTCTTCAGTTCTGAATAATGTTGAAATATACATTGTGGCACAATAGTTAACGCTAAAAATAAAATAAAATAGACTGTAAAAGTTTTTTTTATTAAAGTTTTTTTTTTTTTAAATCTTCACTACTTTTATAAATATGAATATTTTGGCTTTGATTTTTTTCCACATTCATTAGAATATCTGCATAAAACTGTAAATGATTTTAGATGCGTGGGATTTTACATTTAAAATGAATTTTCTACTCTCGTGTGTACATCGAAAAATGAAGTAAATTCTACAAACTCTCAATTTAATTATTTGAAAAAATAATTATAAATTTGATTGTTAAATCCATACACAAAAATATTAAATGCCCCATGGAGAACAAGTAAAAAAAGTTAAAATCTCTATCTAAATTAGAAAAAAAGCCCAAGTTTTTATCGAACAAACAACTTAAAAATATATAAACACAGAGAAAAATCATTTATAGTACGAGTAATGCACGAGTTTTGTACGAGTAATTGCGCTGGATCTATTAACAAAATTTACAATAACTCGCGATATAATTGTCGTGTAGATAAAAATGACATGTTAAAATATTTGCAATCAAAAAAGTCCTTCCGGCAGTGCCGGGAGGAAGAGGTAGCTTTCACATACTTATTTATTTATTTTAAATAAAGTTATATAAATGAAATATACGAAGCTCAAAATAGTGGAACACGATTATATAAGATTGCATACTAGTTTTTGTCAATAGTGAATATTAATAGGAATTTTTAGAAATTAGTCATCTTTTATTGAACCTGGCTTTATTTTAAGTGATTTATAGGGTCGCCAAATTCTACACTGTAAAAAAAAAATCTGTAAAGGTACTACACTTTATCTAGGAAACTGGGATTCCAAGAACTTTTCCTGTAACGGTAACAACAAAAACTCAAGTTTTAGAATCGGTTACATGGATATTTCCTGTTAGCGTTACATGAAAATTTCTTGGAATCCCAGTTTCCTAGAAAATGTTTAGTACTTTTACAGATTTTTTTTACAGTGTACGATATCCATCCTAAAGAAGCGTGATGGATAAAAAAATCCAATGAGCTTCATTGAAATCTTAATTCATGTGAACATGCTCACTCACATCGAAATCGATTAATATATACGAGTGCTGTCGCGGGCAAATTGACTTTCTAAAAAAAATATGTCACCCGCATTAGAAATTCAAACTGGTATATCCCAAGCGTTTTTCAAGGTAAAGACAAAGCAAAAAATACTCCGGAATTCATTATTAAGATAAATAGTTTAGAAAGAATCATTTTTTATTTTCTAGTTTTTTGTTTATACATCATTATACATTTAAAAGTTTTTTGACAAATTTAAATGGCCGCAATTTTGAAACAAGATGGCGGATAAAGTTGGCCTGTGAACTCGGTCAAGACATTGGTATGTATCATGAACACACGGAGTTATATCGAAATCAGTTTTCGAATATACGTATTAACGCGTGACAAATTTCAGACCGTTTCAAAATATCAGTCACACTGGAAATTGAAAGTGCTAAAACTCAGCCATTTTTCAAGATAAAGATGAAACGAAAAATGCTCTGGAATCTTTGTATCAAGGTCAAAACACAAAAGAAAAATATTTTTCAATTTCTTACTTTTTTGCACCTAATTTTAAAATTTAAACTAAAAAAAATTAATATTCCGCTATTTTGAAACAAGACGGCGGTTGGAACTGGCCAACGAACTCCGTCTAGGCATCAGTATGTCCTATCTACTCTGTAAGTTTCATCCAAATCGGTGTATAAATACGCGTGTTATCATGTGACGAAAACCAGATCACTTCAAAATGTGAGCAACACTAGAAAGTACTATAACGCAGACATTTTTTAAAATACAGACGAAACAAAAAATGATTTGGAATCTTTTTATCAAGGTCAAATGCATAAAAGAAAAACCTTTTTCAATTTCTCACTTTTTGTACCTAATTGCAAATTTTAAATAAAAAAAAATTGAATGGCCGCCATTTTCAAACAAGATGGCGGATGGAACTGGTTAACGAACTCGGTTCAGGCTTTATTATGTACCATGTACACACCAAGTTACATACAAATCGATTTATAAATACGAGTGTTATCACGTGACAAAAATCAGATCGTTTCAAAATGTCAGCCATAAGAAAAATTCAAAGTGCTATAACACAATCATTTTTTAAGATACAGATAAAGTAAACAGTGTTCTAGAATCGACGTTTTAGGATCTAACACATAAAATAAAAATATTTTTTTAACTTTTAATTTTTTCGCATTTAATTTTAAATTTAAATTTTTTTAATTTTTTTTCAATGGCCGCCATTTTGAAACAAGATGAGGGATGATGCTGGCCAACGAACTCGGTCGAAATATTTGTATGTACTACGTACATACCAAGTTTTATTCAATTCGGTTCATAAATATGTTAGTTATAGCATGACAAATATCAGACCTTTTCAAATTAAGATCTAACACATAAAATAAAAATATTCTTCAACTTTTAATTTTTTCGCTTTTAATTTTAAATAATTTTTTTTTAAAATATTAAATGGCCGCCATTTGGAAACAAGTTGACGGATGATGATTACCAACGAACTCGGTTGAGGTATTTGTTTGTACTATGTACAAGTACATACCAAGTTTCACTCAAATCAGTTTATAAATACGTTAGTTATCGCATGACAAAAATCAGATATATATATATATATATATATATATATATATGTCAACATTTGAACGGAGGGTGGTTTTGGGTTCTGGGAGTCATGATCGGTGAAAATATACCAAAATTATCTGGAAGTGCTTTTCTCCGGACGGCTGCAATAGGTAGCTTTTTACTTTTTGTAATGTAAGCTACCTAAAAACTTTCTGTTAATGTTAAAAAATGAAAACCAATATTTTAATGAATTTCAAGGTTCCTCGAAACAGCTGTATGTAATTTTCGCGCCATATTTGTGTGTATCTGTGCATTAATACTTTCTTAAAGTTTTGGCTTATGTATATTTTAATATATTTTTCACGTATTTTATATAATTTTATATTCTATGTATGCTCCTGAAAGTAATTGTTGTACATTTATTTATGCTTTTTATATAAATTTTGCTCGCTTTCTCTGTTTTTTTTAAATTATTATTTCACATGCCCGATTTACCTTTTAAATTATTGTGAAATATTTTTGAATCACTTTGTAGAAAGATATCACTTTTATTGAAAAATGTTCTATACAAGTTAAAAATCATCGTCTATTTAATTATAGTCAATAAAGAAATATCTACCAAAAAAATGAAAGTTACTCATTTACCTAAAAGCAGTTTTCTGTTTCAGTGGAAATGAATAACTGAGGAGCTGTTTAATATAAGGTGAAAAAAATATACATGTCATCAAGAAAATTTAGAATGAAAGAATATAAAAAATTTTATTTAAATAAATAAAAATATGACTATTGAAGATATCTACAAATTTTTAATAATATTAAATAAAACGCTCAAGGATGCCCCAAAGTAAACTGCCATTTAAAAATCTATTCAAACTGAGAGACCTTTATAAAACAGAATTATAAAAAAATGCATTTTCATTAAAGCGTCAGAGAATCATATATATAAAACTTAAATGAGTATAAAATTGCAAAAATTTAATTAAATAAGTGACAAAAATGACATATCTTAAATAGAAATAATTAAATATTTTAAATGGAATTTCCTAAATCGTTTAAATAGAATTAAACAGACCATGAAATTAATTTATACATGAAATAATTTTAAGAATTTCACAATAAGAAATACTTTAAAATGAATTCTATCAATAATTTAAATTTTTAAACGAAAAGAAAGATTATCGACCAAAATATACCTTAAATAAAAAAAAAAGTTTCAACCCAGGAGCACTAGTTTACAGATGATAGGTAATTTTCGTTTTAATTGAAAACTCTAATAATTATTTTACACTTTATATAGTATACTACATAGATTTTCTACTAATGAGATCGACAATCATTTTTATATGATAAAGGTGGCAATTGTATCATATGTAGAAAATAAGTGTTAGTACTATGACGAAGTGTTTAGAATCTGCAATACTTGGGATACAATATCGTATTCTATATTTTTTTATGTGTCCATAAATCTAAAGATTATTTACTATACTTTACTATAAGGATTTTGTTATATAATAATTATTTTTGAAAAATATACGCAATTAGATCATCTATTAACATGCTATCTCTGTTGAAATATTTAAAAAAAATTATTTCCTCCTTTTTATTTTTAAGCACCACTATCTCCGAAATAATAATATTATTGCAAAGTTCTACATTTTAGTTAATATATTAATTACATTTTTATCTGTCGATCTAAATTCTTTAACATGTTCGTAACCGCTCACGCGCCATCGCGTGATATGGCGCCAACGTTAAGGGGCCAATCACGGGCCAGCGCGTGATGTGGGGTGATGTCCAATAGCCGCCTACGCGGGAAATTCTTTCACTGATTCTTTGTTATAAAAAAATAAATCGGATTCTGGGAAAACCCCACTTCTACAGTGCGGCATTAACTATCATCACATCTTCACGTAAGCGGCAGCGAACGTGTTAAATGTAGTTTATCATCCAAGGTAATATCCAAAGAATGTTAAATGGACAAAAGTATCATGTATAGCTATTTATCAAGTACTTGATATATCAAGAGTATTTGAAAGTTTCAGCAACAGACTATCTGTTAATGACTGTTATATAGCATGTATTTTATTTTTTAAACGCCAATCCCTTTATCAAATAGGAATGTCTATTATTTTGTTATAAAACATGACAATAACAAATATCTTACCATAAAATATCTTTTAATAATTTAAAGTGAAAAAAAAGTTTAAATATTTAAAAGTTATGCTTCATGATATTGTGTGTGTTTATATACAGCCTGCATCATAGTATGTAGTAAAACATTTCTTAAAATTTATTGAAATGATATATGAAAGATAAATATGTAATTGACATTTTATGCATTAAATTCAACACTATTTTTCTTACATAAATAATAAAATATTGTTCAAAAATTTCGTTGTTTGAATTAATTCTAATTTCAATATGTGAAATTAGGTTTTTAATATTATTCTTTTACATAACATTTGTATTACTTCTTTCTAACTTGGCTTTAAGCCAAGTATCTGGGTTCGATTCCCGGCCTGGGCAATTTTCGCTCAGTTGGAAATACTCAATTCGTATGATAAATTTACCAAACAGTTTGATTATGTTAAAATAATAGTATATTCTATATGTAGTCTTAAAATGCATTTATACTATTATATATATATATATATATATATATAAAGGATATTATTTATATACAAAGTATCAAATGAAATCAAGACAAAAATTTAACAACTGTATGGGATGTTAGTTGCATCTAGAAGCCCTTGAATCCTTCTGCACTGTCTTTAATCTTATATATCTTTTTTGAATTGTATAAAAAATGTGATATAACACAATTTAATCATTAACTAGGTTTATTTTCTAAATAAATAATGTTTAAAATGTTTCACTGTTGCGGATGCACAGCCAGACGACCTATTTTAGCTTTTGTGATTAGGTGCATAATTATCGTTGTAACTGCTTTACTATTATCTTTATATATAAAAATCTTCTGTGCGTGTGTATGTAACTGAACTCCTCCTAAACGACTGGACCGATTTTAATGAAATATTGTGTGTGCGTTCCAGTGGAGTCGAGAATGGTTTAGATTCACATTTCATCGAAATTGAATCAGTACTTTTTTAGTGATTAGGCAAAAACTAATAGTTAGTGATTTTTCGCTAATTAAAAGGGCTATAAATATAAAAGAAAGTCTGGATTTCGTATTAATCACAGTACAAAAAAATCTACCGAAACAAAAATCTTGAAAATTGGGGTAAAAATACTTCTTATAACATCGAGTGCCGCTCAAGAGGGGATTTTCCAAAAATCCCCCCCCCCTAAGGAGGGTAAAAGAAAAACGATTTTTTAAAAAATTCCTTTAAAATCGGCTTTTGTAGTTATTTTTCAACTGATAAGATATTTTAGTGCATTTTTTCATTCTGAATCGAATGGTACTAAGCAAATTCGTTTAAATCCAGTAGTTCGTGAGATAATTCACATTTTCCTAATTTGGCGATGTCTTAGGCGCAAAAACCTGAAATTTTCAATCCTTATCTCTCTATATAAAAGAAAGTCAGGATTTCGTATCAATCACAGCCAAAAAAAATCTACCGAACCAAAAATCTTGAAAATTGGGATAAAAATACTTCTTATAACATAGAGTGCCGCTAAAAAGAGATTTTCGATAATTCCACCCGTAAAAGGAGTAGAAAAAAGAGCGAACATAAAAAAATTCCTTTAAAATCTGTTTTGTAGATATTTTTCATCTGATAACATATTTTAGTGCATTTTTTCATTCTGAATCGAATTGTACTAAGCAAATTCGTTTAAATCCAGTAGTTCGTGAGATAATTCACATTTCCCTAATTTGGCGATGTCTTCGGCGCAAAAGCCTGAAATTTTCAATGCTTCTGAACTTCTCCTAAACGACTGGACCGATTTTAATGAAATTTTGTGTGTGCGTTCCAGTGGATTCGAGAATGGTTTAGATTCACATTTCATCGAAATTGATTCAGTACTTTTTTAGTGATTAGGCAAAAACTAATAGTTAGTGATTTTTCGCTAATTAAAAGTGCTATAAATATAAAAGAAAGTCTGGATTTCGTATTAATCACAGCACAAAAAAATCTACCGAACCAATAATCTTGAAAATTGGGGTAAAAATACTTCTTATAACATTGAGAGCCGCTAAGAAGGGATTTTCGAAAATCCCCCCCCCCCTAAAGAGGGTAAAAAAAAGAACGAACTTTAACGAAATTCCTTTAAAATCGTCTTTTGTAGAAATTTTTCAACTGATATTATATTTTAGTGTATTTTTTCATTCTCAATAGAACAGTAATAAGCAAATTCGTTTAAATCCAGTATTTCGTGAGATAATTCACATTTCCCTAATTTGGCGATGTCTTCGGCGCAAAAACCTGAAAATTTCAATCCTTATCTATATATATATAAGAAAGTCTGGGTTTCGTATTAATCACAGCACAAAAAAAAATATACCGAGTCAGAAAACTTGAAAATTGGGGTAAAAATACTTCTTATAACATCGATTGCGGCTAAGAAGGGATTTTCGAAAATTCCCCCCCCTAAGGAGGGTAAAAAAAAGAACGAACTTTTAAAAAATTCCTTTAAAATCGGCTTTTGTAGTTATTTTTCAACTGATAACATATTTTAGTGCATTTTTTTATTCTGAATCGAATGGTACTAAGCAAATTCCTTTAAATCCAATAGTTCGTTAGATAATTCACATTTTCCTAATTTGGCGATGTCTTCGGCGCAAAAACCTGAAATTTTTTATCCTTATCTCTATATATAAAAGAAAGTCAGGATTTCGTATTAATCACAGCACAAAAAAATCTACCGAACCAAAAATCTTGAAAATTGGGGTAAAAATACTTCTTATAACATCGAGTGCCGCTAAAATGGATTTTCGAAAATTCCACCCGTAAGAGGAGTAGAAAAAAGAGCGAACTTAAAAAAAATTCCTTTAAAATCGGATTTTGTAGATATTTTTCATCTGATAACATATTTTAGTGCATTTTTTTCATTCTGAATCGAATTGTACTAAGCAAATTCGTTTAAATGCAGTAGTTCGTGAGATAATTCACATTTCCCTAATTTGGCGAGGTCTTCGGCGAAAAACCTGAAATTTTCAATGCTTATCTTTATATATAAAAATCTTCTGTGCGTGTGTATGTAACTGAACTCCTCCTAAACGACTAGACCGATTTTAATGAAATTTTGTGTGTGCGTTCTAGTGGATTCGAGAATGGTTTAGATTCACATTTCATCGAAATTGATTCAGTACTTTTTAGTAATTAGGCAAAAACTAATAGTTAGTTATTTTTCGCTAATTAAAAGTGTTGAATAAGTTCGATGAATAGAGTGCGGACGGAATGCCCGAGCGGTCTAAGGCGCCAGATATAAGCTCTGCTTCTCGAAGAAATAGATCGCGTGTTCGAACTCCGCTCCTGTCAAACGTATATGCTTTCCAATAATATAGCCTGTATTATAATTTTGATTAACTAACTTCAGAAAATCGTTAACTTTTAACAAAAAAGAAAAAAATAAACTTTTCTATCAAAAATTGAACCGACTTCAAAAAATACTGAAGAGTGAAAAATAATTTCATTATATAATTGTAGTAAGAAACTAAATTAAGAGCGTAGTGTTTATCGTGCGTATTACTATATTTAAGTACATTTATTTGATTTACTGGTGTCGGTGCCAGGAAGGACAACGTCTGTCAGTGACAGGACAACGTCTGTCGCGTCCGCTAGTACATTTATAATATTAAAGAATATTTAACAGCTTAATAGCAGCACCTGTTTAGCAAGAAAGTGGTTTAAATTTAATTAATTTATTTATAATTAAACCTTTGACATGTTAAAATTTTTTAATGCTATCGATAACGCACCTGTATACATATTTTAAAATAAACCCAGCATATAAGTAATTGGGTAAATTATCGATTACCAAATTGCATTTTTATATAAAACTAAGTTAAATAAAATAAAATAGTAAAAGAAAATGACAAATATGAATTATCAATCTACATTTAGATGACAGATTTAAGGCATGTTAAAATTTTATGTTTATCCCCGAAATATTTTGGAGATAAATCATGTAATCAATCAATGTATTAATCACTGTATAATTTACTTAAGACACCATATAACATGTCACTTAATGTATCAGGCACACATAAAATTTATTTTATATTATATACCTACAAAATATTAGAAATACTTTTGAAAACTCAGAAACCTCATCAGACTCAGACTTATATAAAATAGACTTATAATACATGATATAAAAACGTCTTAAAAATCATAAAGTAGTAAAAAAATTACATTTTTAGGTGCATCCGTAATTATATAAATACGTAGCAATTATACTCGTCACCTGGTCCGTCTGTCTATAGATAACAGCATAAATCTACTCAATCGAATTATAATCGTTACAGAATTTTGTCTAGTTATTTGAGAATTTATGAAAATTGAATCAAAATTTAAAATAATATAAGTAAAAAAATGATTCATTCTATTAAATATTATTATGCGTAATTAATTTAATGATGTCTCATAGCTCATGATTTTGAATTACATGGGGCTAATTTTGACAAATCCTATCATACGTAATTAATTCAATGAAATCCTGTAATCGGTAGTAATTCTCGATTACCAAGATAATTATGGCCTTTTTAAGATAGAGTCAATTTATTTCTATAACTGTGTTTATGGTATGTAAGCGTAATAACTTTTGTATTCGTGCCATTTTGCATAGACGTGTAAAAACTAATCTAATAAGAACTGAATATTTATAAAACTAATAATATTACAAACGTACCCTTTCTGCCGCATTGGACGTACAATTTCTAAACTGTTAAAATAACACTTTTTTAAGTGTTTTAAAGTGTTTTTTATACACACTAAAATGTTCCTTCATTATTTTAGAAACCAGAATCGAATATGAAAGGGCAATTTTTGAGCTATACAAGTCACCAAAATGTACAGGATGGTTGTAAAAAACTTCCCCGATATACGTACCACTAATCGACCTAACCACTTAACCAATCGAAAGGAAATTTCAGATATAGTTATTTGAAGGTATGTGCTCGAGATGGTGATAATTTTAACTCTCACGGTTACACTTACAGTGAAAAAATTTCGAAATTTTCAAATGGCAACACCCTTTGTTTTCTCCGCTAAATCATCAGTATATTAAAAAAGCTTAAATGACGTTTGGACAATACAGATACACATATGATTAAATTGACGATGAAATATCGTGGCTCTCAATCCAAATTTGTTCCTATATAATCAGATATTTAGCACTCTACAACAAGTTATTACATTTTTATTTTCACTATGTGTACGCAAACCCTACTCACAAAACACATTTTAAAACAAATGTTACAATATATTCAATTCACAAGTGAAAAAAAATGGCTCTTGTACATGTAAAAACAGATCTTGTACACTGTTAAAAAAAAAAAAAAAGTTAGTAAAGTTAGTAAGATTTTTCTAGTAGTTTTCTATTCTAAGAACTTTTCATGTTACGGTAACAGCAAAAACTTGTGTAACCTTTTTTCGGTTACATAAAATTTTGCTGTTATCGTTATATCAAAAGCTCTTGGAATACAAATCTTCTAGGAAAGTTTTAGTAACTTTACAAATTTTTTTTACAGTGTAGCCCTTCCTTCGTTCCTCGTAATGGTTTGTTTTTGCATGTGTATTACATCTGTAATTTTCTTTGTACGTGTATCATTCCAATGCCGTTTATGTTTTTCAATTTTTTGAATTTGCGAATGAAAAAAAAAAAAAATGGGTGTTGCAATTAGAAAACTTCGAAATTTGTTCATTGTAACCATAACCGTGATAGTTCTATTGCGTTAAATCATCCCGATCTCGAGCGCATACCTTCAAATAAGTATATGTACAAATTCTTATAAATTGATTAAGCAGGTCAGGCCGCTAGGTAATCATATATAGGGGAAGTTTGTTTTTGTGATCACCCTGTAGTAAGAAAGCATTAAGCACTTTTATCTTCCTCACAACCTCATATTCTAATCAACGCCGCTCTCACAAAATTTCAGTCAATCAAATTAACCTATTTGAATTTTAATCTTTGCATTGTTGCAATAAAATATGAAAGATTTTTTTAAATTACTAATATTTTACTTACCTGTATAACATTAAATTTTGGAATTCTTAATTGAGAAATATATTTGACTTTAAATAATACAATTTCACTGTATGCTTTAAAAAAGGACAAATGTATCAGTGCGTAACGCCGACATCAGTTTGCGATGGACAACATTTCACGATCAAGTTTCTGTTTTGAAATGATTGCTGCAGCACTTTTTTAATCATCTGGCCATAGAATATTTTCAATTTTAGAGTTTGTTATATTGAAAATATCTATATCCAAATGCAGTTTGTTTAAAAACTAAATCTTAATTGCCTGATTTATTATACATTTATCACTTTCCAATAAAGTTGAAAAGTGTTTATGCATTCAATTTGTCTGTCCGTCTGTCCATGCTCTAACTCCCGCAAATATACTCGGATTTTGAGCAATTATTAAACTATTTTTAGGGTCTCCTACGCATGTTTGGTATTGTACATGAAATACCTGGGATTAATAGTTCATTTAAAGGTACACCCAAACGAACTCCATTATATTATGATCTATGGGGAGAAATTGTTTTCAGGCTATTTTTTATGACATTACACTATTACATATGCATTTAAACAGATATAACTAATTGAATTTCACCACGATTACGTTGGAATAAGACATGAATAGTAATTTCATTTCCGGTATTTCATACTGATTTTGATCATTTGAAATTCGACATGCACTTTGGATATGAATATTGCATGCGTTTGTATAAGTGAAGTGGTGTTAAGTGAAGCCGAATCTTGATTTCTTTTTCATATATTTCATTTTCATGTATCACACAGTATACATATTCCGAATACAAAACCCTAATTAATACAAAAATGTAAATGTTGACTTTGGGGTAATAACATGCTATTTCACTAATGTTCGTAGAACATGCAGTGGAATACTTGTCTATGGCTCTGTATATTAATAACAAATATTATTTGTACTACGCATTGTACCGAATGCATATTTTAGTATATACTTCATAGATGCATATCAATTTTATAATGTTCGAAAGAATGTAACATGATTAAAATGAACTTGGAACTACTTTTTTCTATTAGCCGTAATGGAAAGGAATACTTTTGATTTCTCTCTTGTTTAACTATATACTTGATTTTCATAAAATTTGAAACGACTCGACAAAATTATGCGGCGTCTACAAATTTTAAATTGAATGCGATTCGGTTGGGTAATTTCTGCTCTGATATAAGGGGACAGACAGACGGACAGACGGACTCACTGAATAACGACTGTAGGTGCTACATATTTTTATAATTATGAACCCAACTAAAAATCCATCGGTGATGCAAGAGATTATTTTGAGAAGCAATGAAACATTTATTCTTGATAAAAATTTATTTCTTGTTTTGCTTTCTAGAAACTTAACTACTCCCTTTCGTATTTTCTTTATGGGCTATACACATTTATTCCCCCGTTTTATTTTTAATAATTTCTATATAACTAATATGTTTTAAAGAGAAATTTTACTTAATTTCAAAGATATACTTTTAATTCCAGTTCAAGATATATTTTAAAAGAAGTTTTTTCCATTTAATGTAATTTAATAATTTAAATCTTTATATCATATTTGAATTTTTAAACAACATCTTTATACATTATGCTGTCAGAAATATATTAGCCTCTTTTTAAAATATTTTCGAAAATTTAATACCTTAAACTCAGTAAAATTAAAATAGTACTAGAATTATTTTTCTTTAATTTGAAAATTATTTTTTCAGAATACCAGATTTATATCTTCAAAGTTAATTAACTTTTTTTCTAAATAAAATGTTGATTTTAATCTATCTCAAAGTAGTGAAAGATATATTGTATACGAATTTATTCGGAGAAACTAAGATGTTATTTTCTGAAAACTCGCAGCTAAATATATTTTTTAAGAGAATAAATGTAATTTTTATTTGAGTAATAACACATTGATAATATTGATTTCAATTGATTAGCTGTAATTAGAGTACCAGGAATTAAGCAATGTTATTGTTATCAAATATAGTCGGTTCTCGTTAATTCGAAATGTTTGGTACCATAAGAAATGTTCGAATTATCCAGTTGGAATTATGGAAAGTATGAGAGCAAAACACGTTCTGAGAAACACTATTTCAAAGGAATTAATATTATAGTATTTTTTAAAATTTAGTTCGGCTGTTATCATTAGAATTTAACTTGATTTTAAATTAAAAGCTATAAATACAAAAACTAATTAAGGAATTAAGACAAGCAGAATGGCTGAAGGGGTGGATGTGTCAGACACACGGGATGGACACACGGGACACTAAGAAAGCGGATATCTAATGAATGGGATGTATAATAGTTTCAGAACAATTCTGACAAAAATGAAAAAAAAAGTTACTTCAAGGATATTTAATCTGTAAGAAATTATGGATAAATGAAAGTTTGGAATTCTCGTTAGTTCGAATTAAAAGATGTCAAGAGAAAATGAGTTCGAATAATGAAACATTTTAACGATATTCTGCCACTCAAAACTTCGGGACTTCAAGTTTCGTTAGAATTAAGCAAAGATTTAACTATCCGATTTCGAATTAACGAGAGACCGTTTCGAATTAACCGTATAAGGAACTTGTAAAAAAATTATTCATTTTCGTGTACGAATTAAATATTAAAGATCATTTTATTTTTACATGATCTTTTATCGAAAGTGCTACACAGTATATTTAACATTTAGGTTACGGGAAACTAAATTCTAAAACATGCCATGACTACGGGAAAAAATTGACTGCTTCTTTTCCCCTTTCTTAGTAATTATCACCGCAGGGGAGTAGATGGTAACTGCAATCATTTGATCATGCGGTAATCATTTGGGGGGGGGGGAGGGTCGTGGGAGAGATAGGGAACTTCGTTTCGCTAAATGAAAGTTGTTACCTGGCTTTGGTTTACAGATAAGGTTTCAATGGTATATGCGATAAAAATAATATTTTTCTGTGACATCAGTGTCATTAAGTAAAACATATTATATCAGTGATAATTGAGCAGTTTTTTTAAAAATAACTAGAAAATTTAACTAACGTTCATTGAATGTTTTAACAAAAAGTGGATCCTCGAAAGTTATAATATAAAATAAAAGGTTTTTTATCAGCTAAATAACTAAAATTGTATGATAATACAGTATTTAAAAATGCGTTGAATATTCATATAAGTGGATGATACAAAATTGATTAACTTGAGTATCATTGTTAATATTCTTATAATAATTTAAATTGGAAAAAAGAAAAAAAAGTAATTTTAATGGCATAAAAATTAAAAAATCATACATAAGAAATCAGCAAACTTTATATTAACATATAATAAAGTGCTATCTAATGGAATTCATATTACCAGTATGGTCTTTATCTTGACTATCACTACAATTACTACTTATAAATAGTACTGTAATTTATTCTATAAATTAATTAGTCTTATATTACTTGTAAGAAATATTGACTGATATGTGAATATGAAAAAAAGTATATTAACACAGCAAAGAAAAAAATTTTCCTTTAAAAAAACGCCATTTAAAAATTACGAGTGGAAAAAAGGCATTTAAAAATTGCGATTTTTATGCGAGTATGGTGGGGTGGGAAGGGATTAGAGGTGGTCAAAAATATTCCATTATAATCGTAATTCTCAGACAACTTTGTTTTCGATAAATTCATAAACATATGTAGAAATGTAACTTTGTGTAAAGTGATGTTACTTATCTGTGCACAACAGAATCGGCTACGCTTCACACAACAGAAGTAACATAAAAATACCGTACATTCATAATAAGCTGACGTAATGTCAAGAAACAAAGAGCAGAGAAAATTGTAAAGGGAGAGGACTTTCTCTGGTCAGTGGGTCAGTTTATCTCATCAGACATGTCCAGTTTAATCACCATTGTATATATAATTTTTGTAATTTAGATACAATTATCACCTCTATATAACTGGTAATGATTTAAATGCGTAGATATTCTCTGCTAGAAATTAAATATTTAAAACTCTTCATTTTTTATCTCAGAACTTTCTGATCTAAATTAATAGCAAATAATACAAACATAAAGAAAACTGCTTTAAAATGTAAATTTATTACTATTTTGACGCATTCACGATTTCAATTTTAAGTCTATATTTATGAAATTTCAAGGTATAATTATTTAGAAACAAAGTGATCGAATAGCATTTTACATTTTTCCGTAAAAGCAAAACACTTTGAGAAGATGCTGCAAAAGTTAGATTTTAAGCTGAATTTTGAAATGCAAAGAAAAAAAGAGAGATGTTAATTTCTTCAAATTAAACAAAATCCAGACTTTTGGAAAAAAGAATATAGAATATATTTTTTTAAATTAAGCGAGTACACAACAAAAATTTTGAATGTATTTAAATTCTTTGCAATTTTATTATTATTATATTTTTATGATTTTTTACATCATAATATTTTCTAATGATTAAAACATAGCTTTTTTGTTTTCCATTGAGAAAATTCCAGAATCATACTTGTACAAAAAGGGGGGAATCCTGCGGTTAGCGACTTTGTGCTACGTCACTTGATCAAAACTGTTAAAAATAAAATATTTTGAAGTTGTTGTTTTAATTTTATTTTTGCAGAATTTCTAAAATAAGCACTGCAGCAGTTTTTATGAAATTTAAACAAGACCAATTTGAGTGTATCCTCTTTCAAAGCAAAAAAAAAAAAAGTCACACGAATCAGTCGCATAGTTTTGAAGTTAAACGGTAAACATACATTAAGGAAAAAAAAAGGCAAGAACCTCCTTTTTTGTGTCTGTATCAATAATTAATAAATAACTAAGGAATTAACACAACCTTTATTATGGTTTGCATAAATAAATATATTTGAATTAGACTGTAAATAAAATATTTACGAATAATGCTTAAATTCGACTAATTAGTTATCTGACACATACAATATACAATCCCATACGCGGGAGTTAAAGTATGATTATTCAGTTCACTTTGAGCATAAAATTTATATATTTTCCAATATGAATCTTTCTGACATATTTTCTGAAAAATTTTGTAACGCGACATCATAAAATTGGCAAGAATGATTTTTGAAGGAATTAACAATGCAATACAATTTTTCATTATTTGATAAATAGATTATTTATCAATTTACTATTTTTGTCACTCGACAACAGATTACCACCTTTCCAGCGCGTTCGTGTCTGGAAATTCAGTTCAAAAGACCACCTTTATACAGTATTTTCTATAATGCTCTTGCTTTTACTAAAAAAGTAAAAATGCCATTCTAATATATCATTTCATAATAAGAACGTCGTTTTCGAACAAAAATAAATTCGGAAATTCCTCAGAAACTGGTTTCTTTTGGTTTGAGAATAATCTGAAATTTTGTAACCCCCCCCCCCTCTTCACACACACACACAATTTTTTCCATACGAAGAAAAAAAAACAAATTTTTATTCATACTAATTACGCTTTTTTCAAAATATTGACAAATAGACTGCCTTTTGTTAAATTTAAATAGTAATAATTATAAATATTTGATTTTTCCATTTCAGTATATAAAATTCAGAACATAATATATCTAGTGTGTTAGTAAGGAAGAAAGAAATAGTAATGCTGCATTTAACATTCCAAGGACAAAATTTAACCAAAATTAGCAATAATAAAATATTAAAATTGTTTATTGAAAATTATTCATTAATTATCATGCCAAACGTGTCACTATTATGTTTCACAAACAAGAACTACCTTCAATTAATTTCCAGCAACTGAGATTGAAATAGCTTTACATCGTCTGCATAAACAATATTTATTTTTTACAAAGTAATATTCCCCATGTTTCCCTCAGATAACTAATATTTTCCCTGAAGAATTTCCCTTCTTCGATACGCAGTAGGAACCCCGTTGAGCCAAACGACCTTAATGATTTCTTGCACAGCATCTTTGAGGGGTGGAAAACTTTGGGATGACGATAATCCCAACCCCGTATTTTTCAACATTCTTTTTCTTGGGATTATGCTAATCCCCCGTAAGCTAAAGGTTGATACTGTAGATTTACACATATTTTTGAAATGTTTCATTTTATTATACACTAGAACCGCTACATTCAGAACATTCTCGTTGACTCTCTCTATTCAGCGATAGAAAGCTAGAATGTAACTTAATAGGACCCTGTCTGCATGAGCTACCGGAACCACTCTAATGGGATAGCCCGCGGAGACAGTTTTTTTCGGTGGGGTAAGTAGAAAGACGGGATCTCGTCTCCCTCTGCAACGTTCTCGTCTGCCTTGATTTTCGGCGCAAAATTTTCCTTTCTGCGGTACGACTTAGCTTTCCGGCCATTCGCTGATCTTTTAAATTTCCTCAAATTTCCTCAATTTCCCCACTTTCAGCTAATTTCAGTACCACAGTTTAGGCACAAAAACATCTAGGCCCATTTCGTCTGATATGATGAGTACCAGGTTGGTGGCAACAAATCACACAGTTGACCCAATGTGCAATAAGCCACAAAGATTATCAATAAAGCACGTAATTTAAATAGCAAACCCGTGTACTTGTCTTAGTGGTTCACCACTTTGCCGGCGAAAATTCGATCATGTACGCTAATGACGCCTGGTGAATATAAAATCCGTCGTGGGTGCAAAGTCCTCCAAGTTACCAGTGAATTATACCTCTGGAGGTGCCTTGCCAGGTGAAGGTCTCGACATTTGATCAAGGTTCAAAATTACGAGAGGAACTTGAGTAGCCATTTGCAGTTCAAACAACAGGATGTAACGTTGAGTAACAGGCGAAACAAAGTATGCTCAAACGAAAAGCAAGTATTGCAGAAATGACGGCATGCGAAGGGAAGAAATCAGGTTTATTGCTGCTATGGGGCAAGTAGGCGGTCAACCGTTCCGATTACAGGTATCTAGACCGTTAAGCTGAGATAACACGTTAAGTAGAGGCCTGGTCAGCGGTTAGAAAGAAAAGAAATAAAGCGAGATATTCAGAATTGAGTGCGTTAATCTAACGTGATGGCACGAATATTGAACTTGTTTTAGTAACCTTAATTATAATTAGAAGTTTTCATATACGTTCATTAACATTTCAAAAATATGCATTAAAATATTTAATTGCTATAAAGGACGTTAAATACTAAGATATTTTAATGTTTTTATTAGTATTTAACGTCCTTTATAGCAATTAAATATTTTAAAGCATATTTTTGTTTTAGGAAGACTCTATTGGGACGCAACGCCCACTCACATTAAATATTCTCTAACATTTTATACCTAACCATTTTATACCTATACAATATCTAACTAAATTTCATCCAAGTGTTTATGTGTACTTTAACCCCTTGAGGGGCAAAGCACTTCTGTTCCTAAAATGTTCAAATGAATAATTGACACCGAGATTCACAAACAAATTTATATGATAGAAAGTAAAAGCTATTTTTCGCGTACATTATAAAAAGCAAATCTTAATACTAAAATTCCGGTGCCAATGTGTCATAAGGGAATTAAAATTAAGTGGTATATATAATATACCGGTGCCCTTCAAGGGGTTAATTCGTATATTTGTCAAAATTGTGCAAGAGCATCACACAAATTAGAAGTGCCTACTTTTTTTAGCTCTGCAAAATTTCTATTTTTTAGCTAAAAACCGGATTAACTTTTGTACTCAAGAGAAGTCGATTAGTAAAGGGTAAAAATATAATGAATTTCAAAGAGATGAAAAGAGGCAATGACGAAGACCCCAGAAGCTAAGATGGTGTAAATAACAAAATTGAAAAAGAAAATCGAACTAAGTGCATAGACGACCTGGAAATATGATTTTTGCTTTTCAGGCAATGAAATATAAGTGATTTTATAATTATGTGTTGCCTTATTGGGACCACTTTTACTCGATAATCATCAATATTGATTAATTATAAATTTAAAGAAAGGTGTACTCTACTTTTTTCACAGTTATTGAAATAAGAGTTCAAAGTCCACAGTGAATTAAGTGGCAGTTTCCAATTTCAATTTAGTCAATTATTATTGATGTTCAAATTTAACGGCAATTATGTTTGAACTCAATTTACTCCAAACTGAAATTTTGTCACTTGTAACTCTTGGCTGTTGAGGTCCTCATATATATAAATATATTTCAGTTTTAAAATTTTCGAACATACTTAAAAGTGTTTATATATTTGGTTTTCCTGTTTGTCAGCCACTTGCCGCCTTTCTCTCTTAAATATATCAGAATTATCAATTAATTTATAAATGTTATGTGGGTTAGTTATTGCATGTTCGCTGTTGAAACTGTAATGGCTTAATTTTTAAAGACACTCAGAGAAGCAAGAAGTTTTTGTGTTTTTTTAACACGTTCGCTGACGCTTACGTGAAGATCTGATGATAGTTAATGCCACACCGTAGAAGTGGTTTTTTTTCGAGAAGCCGATTTACTTTTTATAACAAAAATTCAGTGAAAGATTTTTCCGCTACGTGACTGGCTTTGGACATCACCCCACATCACGCGCTGGTGGGGTAATGGCCCCTTAACGTTGGCGCCATATCACGCGATGGCGCGTGAGTGGCAGCGAATGTGTTAATAAGTTTTTGGTCACTTTCACCTCTTAATTACAGTCAGTTGTATTATCAAGAAGAATAATTTTATAAAATAGAAGAAAGTAAAAAAATAATAATAATTTGACAAAAATAAAAGGTAATTATTCTACAAAAATCGGTACTTCTAGGTTATCCCGTGGACCAATTCCGCCAAATTATACAAATCGCCAAACTAATAGCCAAATTATACAGGTTGACGTAATTTTTATTTTAAATAACGAAAAAACAAATAATTAGTAGAATATTAATAAAAATATTAATAAAAAGTCGAAATAAAAATCCCTCCATGATATTTTAAACACGTGAATCGCATTTAATGTCATTGAATATGACATTCACGATCATCCATTATTGGCATTTAATCTTATAGTTTGGTGATAATTTTTTGGCCGACAAGATAACTTAGAAGTACCCAAAAATCAGTTTAATACGAAACAATGTTGTATATACCGAGTAGTAAGTGGAAAGTACCTTTTAACACTTTGAGTTTACATTATTTATTAGAACGAATATTTTATTATTCTTACTAAGTGAAAAGTACTTTTAACTTCTTGAATTCATATTGATTAATAGAACGAATATTTCTTTTTCCTATTATATTGCAGAATTCTTTTATGTTTCTACAAAATACTTTTCCCGAATAAATAGCTAGAAAAATGCAGTTCAATAAAGAACTATAGAAGTGTGTTAGATCTAATTATTCAGTAAGGAATGACAAGTAATAAAACAACATTCTTTACTTCTATCCTTTTGTTAATGAAACGCAGATGTTTCTGAAATGCTGGAATTATTATAATGATTACAATAAAGACTGTAACTTAG
This sequence comes from Maratus speculifer, assembly GCA_964019185.1. NCBI lineage: Eukaryota > Metazoa > Arthropoda > Arachnida > Araneae > Salticidae > Maratus > Maratus speculifer. Next base: position 75,679,479 of record OZ025296.1, on the reverse strand, counting down.
TAAGAGCCGTTATGTGTAATTGTATTATTTTATTCCCATAATGATGCCTAAGTTAAACTTATACAAACCAAGTATTATCAGCTTAGAAAATACAAATAAATCTACAATACTGTCGTAAAGGATAAGTAAGCCGATATCTTCTTCGAAATATATACAAATAAATCTGACTTACTTGATTAACATAACTAAGGAATTGTCTATAAATCCATATCTTATTTTTGCATTTTTATAAAATTTTTATTCTTAATAATACAACTGACTGCCATTCAGAGGTAAAAGTGACGAAAAACTTACCATACTACTCACACAGATTTACTCACTCTGACATATGGACAGAGACAAATAGATATGCAGACAGACGGACGGCATTGATTTTTTTTTTCTAAAAATATGTTTTTCAGATACTCAGGTGCTTGAAACATGTAAAACCGTAAAAAAACATTCGATTTTTAAAACGATTACAAGACTTACCTTACACTACGTATTATGGGTAAGTAAAAAAAAAAGTGTGGGATAGTGTTAAAAAAATCAAAATATTAAAGATTACAATCTTCTGCATACCAGACGAATTCTATATCACTACAGTATGCGCTCTCAGCTGTATATGCGGGTATTAAGACTATGTTTTAAAATCGAAAAGGAACGAACTAATTTAATTCAAATTATATAAGTTTTTTCAAAATTTTATTACTTTCGGTATGACATGCGGTATTTAGCTCTATGTTAAAAAAATGGAGTCTGTTTTAGGTAGATTTCGTATGAAATACTACCTATTGAGGTCACTCCTATGTTGGAATTTCAGAAAACTTTTTGCAGACCTAGGCCGATCATGACCCCTTGACCTCAAACTACCATCCCAAATATATATATATATATATATATATACTGATATATCACTTTATATATATATATCGATCCATATCACTTTTTTATAGACACGATAACTTCTCCAATTATGGTCAAATTTCTTTCAAACTGATACATAAAATCAAGGGGCATAAAATCTCGGTCAAGTTCGTTAATGGGCAAAATCGTACCATGGGGGTGGAAATAGGGAGGGTTTTTGTGAAAACCGATAAAACGCCATAACTTCTTAAATAAAATAGATATCGAATCAGTTTAAAGTGTGTGCTACTTATAAGAAATAGGTCAAAAATTTATGTATGACAGATATGTTATAAAAGTAAAAGTGGGCTCAAGAGGCGAAAAAAATAGGGTTTTTGTGGGGAAAAAATTCACAACTTCGTCAATTCACAAGATATCAAATCCAAGTAAATTTTTTGTAGATTCAAAAAATTATCTAAAACTTTTGTATTTATAGGTTTTTGATAGGATCAACTTTTACCGATGAAAACGAAATTGAAAACGAAAAGAAAAAGGGGGGGGGGAGGAAAAAGAAAATAATCCATAACTTCATTAATTGTTAAGATATCAAATCCGATGAAATCTATTTTACATCTACTGAATAATATCTAAAACTTTTATACTTACAAGTTTTTTATACGATCAATTCTTATAGCAAAAATAAATTAAAGTTGGAGTTGAAGAAAAAATTGCAAATCCAAACTTCTTACATTATGACTGATTTTTAAATTAACTTTTGATTTTAACCGCATCCAATTGGGAGGTTCTCTTACGTAGGAACAATATAATGTGACGTACTGGCCAGTGTCTGGGTAACGGTAGAATATATTTTTAAAAAAAGCTGCCAAAAAGGCACTTTGAATTGAATTTTCCCAACCGATTGTGACTGAAAAATTAATGAAATACTCAAATAACAAATCGCTTATTTTATGATTCTTTTATAAAACCATTTTTGCTCTCAAGCGCATCCAATTGACAGGTTCCCATATTTGGAAACTGTATAATGTCAGTTTTTCGATAAAGGCAGAATATATAAAAAAAAAACTCGCCAAAAAGGCACTTTGAGCAAAATTTTCCGCATTCAAAAATCCGAAAACTTAAAAAAGCTCTCATAAAGTCACCTTCTATACGGCAAAGAAAAAAGTATAAATGTTTGTGAATTAAAAATTTTCAGATGAATAGAAAGGGGTTAGTAGTAAGCGAGATAATTAAAGATGAAGTTACCAGACCCACGGATAACCACTAGCAATCACTATAATATTTGGATATAAATTAAATTATGAATAAAGACTCAGTTAAGAGTAACGGAAATACTTTAGATATTTTTCCGGAAATCTGGAATGTTCCAAAATGCTATTTAATTTTAGTCCTGATGATGCAGAATCTAATCCAATTGTTCACAACAAACGTGTAACGCCGACGTCATTTACAGAATGAGCAACAGCTGTTGATCAAATTTCGATTTTAATGTATTTTTAAATTCAGTTTAAAATTTTTACATCATCGAATAGGGAATAAAATTTATTTTGAAAAATAAATTTCTGCGAAAATTACATCGCAGTTTTTTAACAACATTATCGTAATTTACTGTTTTTAAAATACAGTGGACTCTCTCTATTCTGAAAACTCACAAGACCAACCGACTGTTCAAATTATCGGGGGTGTACATTATAGAAGGAGAATGGGAATACATTACTACTACTACTACTATAAAGAATGACCGAGCCCGTAGTTGATTAAATAAGGTCAGTGCAAGTTTTAGAAGTAAACTAACACGATTGTTACACACCTTAATGAATATCCTATCAACTGCAAAAAATAAATCTGCTAAAATTAAATAGCAAAATATGTGTAAGCAAACACTTTTGTTAATTGCCATTTTCCCGTAGTTGTTGAATCGAAGAAAGTAGTCATAAACTCCATAATTAATTTTTAAAATACCATATCGGTTTGGATCCCTCTGGGCGACAAGTATGAATACAATCAAAAAATGCTTGTCACTGAACTTTTTTCATCGATTCACAGTGGTTCCAATACGAAGAGTTTTTTTACAAAGGGAATCAAGATTAACCCCGCCCGCCATTCTGAGAAAGCATGCCAATTTTTCGAAAACTTACAAATCCAGAATGCTATTTTTTTTTTTTTTTTTTTTTTTTTTTTTTTTTAGAAATATATGTTATCTATTTAGTGAAAGTCAAAAAATTTCAAATGATTTCTTTTAGTCAAACAAGATTAATTTATGAACGAAAATACTCAGGTGTCAAAATGGCCCCTGTTGCCGTTCTAATGTTAAGCTGTTATTAACAATAATTTATATAAAACTATTATTTGAAATAAGCAAGATGGAAGTGGAATATTTTAACTTACCTCAATTATCCAAATGTTTACATTTTCTATTTAAAAGAATCCTAAAATGGTTTCTTTTACAGCAGGCAGTTGACAATAAAGTGACAACATGTGCTCCAAAACATTTAATTAAAGATTTTATCTGAAGTATTAAAGAAAATACCACTTCAAGAACATGCAGAAAACCTAGCAGTTGTTTGTTTATTACTTTCTTCTATCTTCAATAGAAGAAAGTATTGTAATCGAAATTTTTTTCGACTTCCGGTTTTTTACGGATTTACACGTTTTAGGGGTCAGAGATTTCAAAAAACATGTTTTTAAAAAATGTCTGTCTGTGCGTGTGTCTGTGCGTCTGTGTATCTGTGTGTCTGTCTGTATGTCGCCATTCTACCATCAAAAAGTGTATGAAGATATGCATAGAATTGAACCAAATGTTTTGTGAGTGTTTTTGGCTGTGGCAAGCAGGTCCTCCTTGAATTTTGAAATATTCCGCCTGAAAGGGGGCGCTGCAATCGCGATTTTTGTGCAATTTTCAATATTGTACCGACCAAAAAGTATATGGAGTTATGCATCGAATTGACGCAAATTTTTTGTATATGTGTATGACTATGGCTAGTTGGTCCTCCCTGAATTTGAAAAATATCCGCCGGAAGGGGGAGCTGCAATCGCAATTTTTGCGCCATTTTTAATATTGTACCGACCAAAAGTATATGAAGTTATGCATCAAATTGAACCAAAATTTTTGTGTATGTGTAGGACTATGGCTAGTTGGTCCTCTCTGAATTTGAAAATAATCCGCTGGAAGGGGGCGCTGCAATCGTGATTTTTGTGCCATTTTCAATATTGTACCGACCAAAAGTATATGAATTTATGTATCGAATTGAACCAAATTTTTTGTGTATCTGTATGACTATGGCTAGTTGGTCCTCCCTGAATTTGAAAAAAATCCGTCGGAAGGGGGCGCTGTAATCGCGATTTTTGTGCCATTTTCAATATTGCACCGCCCAAAAGTACATGAAGTTATGCATCAAATTGAAAGAAATTTTTGTGCAAGTGTATGGCAATGGCAAGTTGGATCGCTCTGAATATGAAAAAACCGCCGGAAGGGGGCGCTGCAATACCGAATTTCGAATTTCATGCCATTTTCAATATCGTGTATGAAGTTAGTTCTAGAACTGAACTGAACATTTTGTATATGATTATTTTTTGGTAAGGCAAGTAGGTCCTCCATGATTTTGAAAAAAAAATCTGCCTATCATTCTATTGTCCATTGGCTCGTGCAGAGAGGGAAATTCGTTTTTACTCAGATTAGTTGATTAAAGCAGAAATTTAAGATGAAAATAAAAGTTTGTAGGATGTTGAATTAAAATTATTAAAGCATTAAAATGAGTAACTTTTTTTTAATATTAAAATGCATGTATGAGATAGAAGAAAGTTTTGGGATTGGCACATCCAACTAGTTTTTTAATCGATATTCGAACCTATTTATTCTTCTCTAAGCGTTTCTCTAAATTTCCATAATGGAATTTGAATCCAGATTGCTATTTCATGTTCAGTTTACAGAGAGGTGGAGTAGAAATGGAGACCAAAAGTACAATTCGTAATATATTGAAGTGTTCAGATTAGAGGTTGTTCAGAATACAGAAAGTTCATCTTTTGTTAAGTTATTGGGTTACGCAGGGACCGTCAGATCGTGTACATAATACTGGGGTGTTCACATTAGAGAGTGGTCAGATAGAGAGGGTCCAATTAAGTTTTTATGCATGATTTTTTTTTAAATCTATATCAATCACGTGTAGAAATTTGTGAAACATATATCCGTTTGCACTTAATATCGGATAGATTTGGAAGTATTTTTAAATTAATTGATACAAAAATCGAATGTTGTTTTTATTTGTTGTTCATTGATTTCTTGTTAAAGTTAGTACATATGATTTAAACATAACATATTTCATTTTACAGAAGTTTTAGAAAGCATCGAAAAACTTCATTTTTTAAACACTTTCATTACGGAACCCTAGAAAGATTTACTGTAAAACTAATTTACTCCTAGACTGATACAAAATCAATTTTTGCTCCAATTGATTTCCAAAATCGATTGATCCAAGACTGATACATTGGCCTTGTATCTACTGGTAAGATTCTTCGTGTAGTTGTAACACTAGAATTACTGTGAGCGGCCTTTTTAACCGTTACCAAATGGATTTTCACCGCTTTGAATCAGAAATTTTATTGTCAAATTTTTTTTAAACAAGCTTAAATAAATAATTTAAACTGTCTTAAAAAAACAAAATCCGATGGTAACTATTTTTTTTATAAAACTTAAGTAATATACCCGGTACTCTAGTGTTGATCTAAAGAATATTTTTTTGTGAAACTTTTAAAACATAATGGGGCGAATAAATGTAATAATTTAGTCATAAGTAAAGTTTTTAACAAACTTCATATTAGAAGTTACAAAATTATGAATATAAGAAACGTTATCATAACGTCATAAAAATAAATTAAGATTTGAAAAAACAGTTACGTTCTACAGTGCTTGAAAATTTCTAAGGAACAGGTTATTTTTACAACGTAACATTCCCGACAGGCGAACAATATAGTAAAATTACATGCTGATGCCGTAGTAGGGCTGGACTAGTTATTTACAGTGCATAAAAGCTATTAATTATTCTAAAATTCCTGAAGCAATTAGTTTCACGAAAGTAGTTCGGTAGGTTAATGAGCTTATTTATGTGAAAATCCATAATTGAGTGCAAAATGTGTGCAATATCATTCAAATGCCTAAAATTGTGGATAAGTAGTTGCACAGTTTGAAGCAGGTTAAAGTGTCACTACTCAAGACCATAATAATGGGTATGAAAAAAAGTGCCATTTCGAATTTGATAATTAAAAAAATCATTGTGATTAAAAAAGGGCTGCTGAAACTGAAAATTCTACGCGAAAACATACCAGTAATCTCGAAAAGAACATCACACATTGAAAGAAGCTATATGTGTCCTAAAGGGACAAGAAGCAGAAATGTCACCCCTAGTAGGACAATTTCGGATCTTATAATCGCTAGCGATAAGCATGTATTTGCTAGAGCAATTTCTAGATTTAAATTTTGTGTATCTATACACGGAAGCTATAACAATGCATCCCATAAAAACTTCGCCGTCGTTAAAACAGTTTGCACTGGTATAAGGAAAGCATTGGTTGCGATAAAAAAAAAAAAAAAGAGTGATCAAATCAACTTCCCCGATGAATTACGCTTCACGTGGTAATTTATTCTTGACATCAGTTAGTGTGCCTACAGAAGGAAACACATTATATACCACATGATGCTCATAAACGTAATCAGTAAAGACAAGGCGCGACATGGTTCGTACGGGTACCGTTATTTTCCAGGTGATAAATCAGTATTTCTTTATAGGAAAATAAATGTAGTTCAAAAGTGCGAAATTTCATCTTATTTAATTTTAGTTTTTTATAAGAAAATACTAGTACAAAAGAATTTTTCGGTCATGAAACTCCAGGACCCGTATGAACCCTGAGCGATAGTGTGGGCAGGCATCCCTTCATATCTTTGATTGAAGTGAAGTCACATTACAGCGGTATTCCAGATAAATTATTATGAATCATGTTCGTCAATTTAAGGGTGAAAGAGGTCCAGATTTTCTGTTTATGGATGCCAATGTGCACTTACACAGGATTGATGAAATAATTGAAACACTAGGATGTGATAATATTGAAAATTTAAAATTGCGAATTTACTCTACACATAAATTCTATAGATCATGCCTGAAATGTTCTCGGAGATGTTAAACGGTTTTCGTAATGAACGAACTCGAACCAAAGCATGCAATAACTAAAAAATATCTTGAGAGAGGTATATAGCAATAGTCGCCAAAAAACTTTACATGGCTAATAAAAAAAATGAATAATAAGTGAATAATTACAAACATTAAAACACCAGCTAAAAAACTAGCTATTAAACAGCATGAAAAATTACAAACTGTGCACTCGTATCCGAGGAAGATCTTACTGAGAAACTCTTCTTTCTCATATTTCCTTCTGAAATGATCTTCGATTTGCAACACAGGAAATTTTCAAAAGACTCAATTATAATTATTTCTTGTAACCCCTCTTTCCCATGAGACGAAATCTCTTTTATTTTTTTTCATAAACTCAATACGCTATTTCTATTAGATAGCGCTCTCCTGCAATAAATGTGACACATCTCGCAAAAATTAATTTTATTAATTATTAATTTAATTAATAAAATGCATTTTATTTCACTAAATGGTTTGTCAGATGTGTGTCTTCATACTAGAGATGGGAAATATAGTTACTTTTGGTTAACAGGTTACATCGTTCCATTCTTTTACAAGTAACAGGTTCCAACAACCTGTTATTTTTATGACATATAACTAACTTTTGTTTTAATTAGAAGTCTTTTCAAACAAAACGTTTTAAACAACTTTAGTAATTAAAAATGCTATATTTTACTAACAAGGGGACCACCAAACATGGTGCTCACAGATTTTGATGAATTCAAAGTATATTGTAGCGGTCATACCATTAATTATACGGCTGAAAGGGTTCTTTCAAATGGGCCTTAGTTTTTGAGAAATTGGGGGTCAAAGTTCAGCGTATATTTTAAATACTTACTAGTAAAACTGTTTGTCAACAGCTTCGTGGCTCCGCGGTAACGTGCGAGATTCCCAGACCGGACGTGGCGGGTTCAACTCCAAGTTGGAGCTTTTTTTTTTCTTCTTTATATGTTTCGTATATGTTAAAATTTTTAAGCAGAATTGGAAATTCTACAGCTTTCAACTTATTAATATTTTCTTAGGGGGATAGTTTACTTTTTTCATTTTTCTTTCTTATTTAAAAAAGTATGGTTTAAATGGTAAACTAATTGCACTTCAAAATTCATAAAATAAATAAAAATAAATAAAAAATGCATATATAATTAAAATTTTCAAACGTATAAAAATTTTGAATATTTTAAAATCCCTTCCACTTTAAATGTTAATAATTTTGCCCAATTACATTTATATATATTGCTAAGTAAAAAAAAGCATACCTTTGTAAATTCATTAAATTCACATTCTTCATTCAATATCCGTTCATCTGCCTCAATAAATTGTCGATTATCTCATATTTGTAATATTGAATTATGAAATTCTTCAGCTAAAGCAATTGAAGAAAAGAAAATCCGGTTAGAAATTTGTAAGCAGATTATCATTTTGTAACAACATCTCATAATATTTTAATGCATTCGTAATTTCGCCTTTTTGTTCCTTTTCCAAACGAAAACTTTCTGTACTAGTACTGCTTCCTTCCATTACAGTATTTTTAGCATTCAACCTTCGTTCGACACAAATCTACCTTCGCTCAATTTTGATACCATAATTTCAGCTATACATATACATACCAATATTTCAAATCTTTTATTTGTCTGCAAAAGAAACAAAATGACAACAGCAAAAACAATTTCTATTTTTGCTTGATTTTACCGAGAAAATAAAAGCAGACGAATAAAATAAATATCTATCATTTAATGTATCGTAAATTCTAATTTCATTAGCAGACGACTTTTCCAATCTAGTTGATTTTTTTATGAATAGTGAATTTGTTAAATAAATATATATATACATACAGTGTCTCACATAAGTGATGGGACACTTGTGCTTTACAAAAGAAAATTAATCAAATAAATTAAAAAATAATCTACACATTTTTTGTGGGTGTGTTTCATACTTAAATTTAGTAAAGATTATTACATATTATACATTTTGTCAAAATATTAAAATATTAATTTAATAAAAATACAAATATTTAGAACGGAGCAAAAAATAGCTCACATAAGTGATGGGACACCATTATATATGCAACAAAAATCGTCTGAAATAAGCAATAAAAATATTTTTTGGGGTTTTATTTTTACTTAAAAGCAATTGGAAATAATTTATAAAATTGTCTGCAGTATTTCTCTCCAGTTTGTTTTGGAATTTTTGTGTTTTTTAGCTCTGTGTAGCCATGAATGCTAAACGAAAAGAAACTTCGCCTGAAATTCGAAAATTAGTTATTAATTTGCATATTGAAGGTAGAAATTCTATTAGAAAAACTGCTGAAACAGTTAACTTGAGTTTTGAGAACAACAGGTTTCAATATCATTAAACGATATAAAAATAATCATATGATTCAGGATAAAAGAAGACCTGGCCGACAATCAAAGCTATCCAATGGAATAAAGCGAATTATCGTTCGAAATATTAAAATAAATCCAAGCAATAGTGCTTCAAAAGTTGCTGCTGATTTACAAGCATTATATGGAATAATTGTTAATCCTGAGACTATTAGAAGGGTAATTCGATCTGCTGGATATCACGGTAGAGTAGCCAGGAAAAAATTCCTCGTAAGTGAAAAGAATAGAAAACTCAGACTAGCTTTCGCAAAATGCAACATAAATAAGAATTCTGATTACTGGAATAAAGTTATATTTGCTGATGAGAGTAAATTTAATATATTTGGTTCTGACGGTAGAATCTTGGTGTGGAGAAAACCCAGAGAAGAATTTCGCAAACAGAACTTGGTACCAACAGTAAAACATGGTGGAGGAGGAGTTATGGTATGGGGGTGTATGTCGTCCGCTGGAGTTGGTAATCTTGTTTTTATTGACAGTATAATGGATCAGTACAAGTATATTGATATTTTAAAGCAAAATTTGAAATCTTCAGCACGAAAATTGAACCTTCATAACGATTTTAAATTCTACCAGGACAATGACCCCAAGCACACTGCTCTGAACGTTAGACTCTGGCTGCTATGTAACTGTCCTGAAATAATAAAAACACCACCACAATCTCCAGACTTAAATCCCATAGAGAATATTTGGCAAGAATTATAATCAAGAATTCGCAAACACACCATTTCTTCAAAACAGCAACTAAAATCGGTGCTACAAGAAGAATAGGTTAAAATAATTTCAGAAATCACAAAAAAATTAGTCGAATCCATCCCAAAAAGATTAAATCATGTTTTAAAAGTAAAAGGAAATCCAACAAAATATTAAAACCTTTTAAAAAGTAAAATTTTTGGATAAATATTTGATGGAAAAGTAAGTGTCCCATCACTTATGTGAGCCATTTTTTGCTCCGTTCTGAACAATTGTATTTTTACTAAATTAATATTTTAATGTTTTGACAAAATGTATGTTATGTAATAATTGTTACTAACTTTAAATATGAAACACACCCAAAGAATTTTTGCACATGTTTGTTTATTTATTTTATTGCAGTTTCTTTTTATAAAGCACAAGTGTCCCATCACTTTTGTGAGACACTGTATGTATATATATGTTTCAATATAATCTGTCATTTCTTATTTGTGCAAACGATAAATAATGTTGAGGTTGAATGTTACAGATAAATGTATTTAAAGATCAGTAAAAATTTGGATAATATTTTAGCACTACTGCATTAATATTTTATTACATTTTCGAAGGTATGCATTATGTGAATTAACTAATCCTATAAATGTTTGAGAAATTGCACCTGAAAATTATTTTGTATAATTTATAGAAAAAAAGGACAAATTTTCATTTAAAATATTCCACAAAAAAAGCGATAGAAAAATTATTATTTCAGAATTGTGCTTAGAAAAGAAATTACATAATAATTAATAAAAAAAAAGGTTAAAGGCATAAATTCGTTATGCAATTTTGTCAATAAAAATATTAGTTTAAAAATTTCAGATAAAAAGAAATTTTCATGAAATACATTCGAAAATATAAATTTACTTTGTTAAGAAAATATCAAAAAGTTCATAGCTGTAGAATTCTCAATTGTGCTTAAAATATGTAACATGTAAAAGGTACATAAAGAAACAAAAAAAAAAGCGCCAACTTGGATTTTCTTTTTACTTAGCAATATATATAAAAATGTAACTGAGCAAAATTATTAATATTTAAAGTAGAAGGGATTTTAAAATATTCAAAATTGTTATACTTTTGAAACTTTTAATTATATATGCATTTTTTATTTATTTTTATTTATTTATATTTATTTTATGAATTTTCAAGTGCAATTAGTTTATCATTTGAACCATACTTTTTTAAATAAGAAAAAAAATGAAAAAAGTAAACTATCCCCAAAAGAAAATATTAATAAGTTGAAAGTTGTAGAATTTCCAATTCTGCTTAAAAAATTTAACATATACGAAACATATAAAGTAGAAAAAAAAAGCTCCAACTTGGAGTTGAAACCGCCACGTCCGGTTCTGGAACCTCGCACGTTACCGCGGAGCCACGAAACTGTTGACAAACAGCTTTACTAGTAAGTATTTAAAATATACGCTGAACTTTGATCCCCAATTTCTCAAAAACTAAGGCCCATTTGAAAGAAACTTTCAGCCGAATAATTAGTGGTATGACCCCTACAATATACTTTGAATTCATCAAAATCTGTGAGCACCATGTTTGGTGGTCCCCTTGTAAGATTAATCAAAATCAGTTTGTGATTAAAAACATAAATTTTGCAAGATAAGATTAAACTTAATTAATTATGATACTTTGAATATCATACTTTTTTGGCCTTTTCTGACACTAAAAACAGGTTTTTCCAGTTATGGTGGTTACAAAAATTAGAAATTCATAAAATTCTAAGTATCACAACTCAGTAAGTTTTCAGCATACAAGAATAAATTTTTATTGTTATACTTGTTAGAACATGAAAAAACTTTCCTAAATAAAGTTTATACAAACCACTCATTGGATACAGTTTGTAATTTCTTGTCTATTTAAAAATAGTGTAAATTGATTTTTATGTGATGCAAAGGAGAACAAAATTTGAAACTTTTTGCAATTTGAACTAAAACTCTAAAACTAACGATTTAGAAATCAGTTATTGGTAAATTATAAGACACCCTGTATAATAATAGACTTTTAACACGATTTCAAAAAAAAAAAAAAAAATTATACACTATAGTTTATGAAACACCTTCCAACACATTTAGAATGCTATAAAAAAAACTTAACAATTTACAAAGGTGGAAGATGGCGTCTTATTGAACAATTTGGAAAAAAACATAATGCATTTGAAAACACGATTTCTGCTATTACCATGAATAGTCGTTAAAATATACGATTTTTGCAGCACTGTATATGATCTAGACATGTGTGCTTACTACATATAGTATGCTAAAAAGTAGTTCAGTTAAACGCATAGCACAGTTGAAAATTTCCATTCAGCTAACAGATGAATGTTGTTGAGAAAATTTCTTCGACCTTTCATATGATCTAAAATTTGTACAAATAAAGTAACATTTTAGAAGTAGTTAAAATACCATTGAAAAAGCCCTTCCAGCAATTATTGTTCGTAGGTTTCACTAGTTCAATTTTAATTTTTTACTCAAATACTTTTGTATGTTCTTATAAATAAGCGATAAGGGTATATACGAAAAAATTCTTTTCCATCTTCAATAGCTCCAAATTTTCTGATACGATTCCAGACACATTTTTAAAAGTAGAAACATGGAACTTGCTTAGGGGATTTTTGAAGAGACGTTTAACCCCCTGACTGCCCAGCCAAAGGGTAATATTGTAATGTTTTTTTCTCTGTAATTTATTAAAAATATAAAAAAAAAGATGTTTTTTCCAACCTGATGCAAAATACGTTATTAGCATCGGTGTATAATCTTTGATAGCATCAATCCTAACTTAATTTTTCAGAACTGGGTTTTATTTGTGGAATTATACTAATTTAAATATTGCTTATGTTGCAGTGAAACCTGCAGCTTAGTGTGTGAAAAAATCAGCCGGCGGCAGTCAGGAGGTTTTAAGGTGCCGTGTGATGTCATTTTACGTTCAATTCATTAGAACTTAATTTATAAATAATTATCTTCTCAGTAGGACCATTTTTTTTGGTTGACAAATCTCTCGTTTCGGAAAAATCGGTTCAAAATGTCGTTTTTGAATGCTTTTTTGCAATATTTTCTGCATTTATTAAGGAATCGACAATCACGGCACCTTGTGTATTTTTTAAATAAGAGGATTTGCCAGTTTGATGTATATGAGAGCAAAAATTAATTTAAAATTAATCGGAAAATAAGCAATTTGAATCGAAATACCCCCATAAATTCATGTACACCACGTTCTATAGTAAGAACCTTGTAGTACGCCACAGTGATGTATTTCAATTTCAGTATGTTTTAAATATTGTAATATCATTAAAATACATAGCGAGTGATTTTTCAACATAGACCGTAAAATAATGAAATTCTCCTGAGTGGCCCTGCAAATGAACCAAAAAAACTACACACTTCCTTCTCAAAACCGAACATGCCATATTAAATTCTAATAATTCATATATATATAGAGAGAGTCTACACCGGACCTTTGAGGTCTGGTGATTCTGCCCCCACTTAGTCAATAAATAAAATAAAAAATATATAAATTTCATGGCAATTGAACTATATTTACACGAGTTAGAGCAAAGACAGACAAACCGAATTCATAAACATTTCAACTGCATTGTAAAATATTATAAAGAAAAAATTGATCCGCGGCATAGTGGTGGCCACATCTATCAACAACTATTGAAAGTTTATTTCACAAGAGCACAGACATATTATTTATATACTTTTAATCGAATGCAATTCATCCAAACTAACTTCATTCATACAAATATGCTTTTCGAATTAATTACAATTGTACTAAAATTAAATTATTTCACAAATTAGGGGAGACTATTTTCTTTCTTTTTTTTCAGCGAAATAAAATCACATAAATAAAATCTTTTAATGCACATACAAAACAGAAATAATAAAAATATTTGGCCGAAAAACAAATTTTATAGTGCCAAAATCCCCCCCCCCCTAAAAATTCCATGAGCATGTAGTAATAATCCTTTCAACAGGTTTTGCACAGTTCTAGTACTAAATTTTAAAAATATTTTCGAAGTGTTTCACTCCAGAAAAATACCGTAAAAACTGTGAATGACGATTGCGGATTACGAATGTTGTGGTTTGAAAATTAAATGTAAATTTTCTTATTTTTATAGTGCTGCCAGAGTCCTTGGAAATTCCAAGGAGTCTGTGAAGCTTGCTTTTAAATATTCAGAAACGAGCAATCACTCGGTATCTTCCATCACCCTTGCAATATCAACACAGAATCTTTCCCTCTTGAAAAACATTTAATGCTACTTCTTACATTATTTCCGAAAACCATAAAGAATAAACAAACACTTTTAATAAAATGTCATTCATTCAGATAAAATTGTTGATTCTGTCATATTTATTATCAACATATTTTCTCAATTAAAGACGCTTTTGTATCAAATGTTACAGTCACAGCAGAAAATATTTATAGATAAATAATTGTAAAGATGTTAAATTATCTGTTTTTATTCAAAGTTAGCCAAATAATAAATGATCATTATCTATTTTAAGAACTAGATTTACTGCAGCGACATGAAAATATCTCAGAATGAATTACAGAATATTTATGAATTATTTGTGGTTGGTTTTCAATTACGCTGAAATTGAAGTTCTAATGTACATGTTTTGGACGATTTAATCAATTAAAAAATTATAAATTCGTGCACTTTATTTGAATGTAGTAAAATAATCTTCAGAGGTTTTTTTTTAAAATAGATTTTTTACCTAAAATTTAGAATTAATTTTTAAGGTATAGAATTATAAATAAATGCATTTTACTTAAATAATGCAAAAATGTACATTTTATAAATTTAATGATTCTGAGCTCAAGTTTCGGTGCTTTTTCTTTGTGTATGTGTGTTTGGAGGGAGGATTAAAAAACAATGCTTTCCTAATTTAGGTAACACAAATGGCAAATAAGTTGCAAAATTCAGAGATAAAACTCAATTTAAAATGCATTTGTAATGTAGGTGTACAAAGGGAAAATATTTAGATCTAACAACCTAGCGTGTTTGTTCACTTTGGGGATGTGCAAATATAACGTTATCATTTTAGGGAGGCGGGGGGGGAGGGGTCCGGCACATGATATTGTAAGACATCTCTAGGATGAGAAAGTGTTTGCCTTTTGATATCGAAAGTTACTCGTTGAATATTAGAATCCAAACAACAACAAATAAATAAATAAATAAATAAAAGCACGAAAACCATTTTTAGTTGAAAAAAATGCTCAAGTCAAAAATGTTGCTTTATTTTGTAAGTAAACTTTTTATTATGGAAATGCTAAATGAAAAAAATTGTAATATTATATACAATTACAACATATATGCGATTCGTGAATACAAAACATGTGAAGCATGACCTTTTTTCTTACAAATATTCAGATGTTTTTCGGATCTACTATTTCTTCCGGTGTTTCGTTTATCTCTAATTTGTGCCATCAGAATCGGAAAAAATATGTGATGGTGGTAACCTAGCACCAGGCACCAAGTCGAAAAAGCATTTAATTAGGGTTCCAAATTGCTTCTATTCATGCGTTAGGGATTGATGAAATGCAAAACAATTTTTAAGCACCACAGTCCTAGCAGAATTGCCATTGATTAGAGAGTGAATATAGGATCATTTAGGCGCGCTCTTCTGAAAAAGAAACGGTTCAGGACATTTTTAATGTATATTGTTCTATTTTAGAGATGCAAAATTGAGTTCTTGATTAAGGCAAATGAATGAAGACTGTACCCTTTAAAACCATGTGTTATTTAAGTAACAGGGACTTTTCGGTAACATATTAACGCAATATTAGGTTCCTGTGTGGTAACAGTGTTTTTTATCCTAATACGTTAAATAATGCCCATCCCTACTTTATACACACAAAAATTATATGGAAATCACCTTATTACGGTATAAGTACATTTGTGACCACAAACGTAGGGTTGATTGTGTAGAAAGGTAAAGTTATACATCCTTCGAATCCTCATCGTACATCTTCATTTTTAAATGTTCAATACTTTTACGTAAATTTTCATTCGTGCGTCTGAGCGCTATAATTTTATGCCTCAGTAAAATCATGAAATTTTTTTTTTGTCTCTCCTGTGAAATTTACTTTTGTTGAGACGTGTCACTTTTCTTATGACAGAGCGATATATACATACATTCATTTCTTCAATCATTCTCTCTGATGATTTATTTAAAAAAATAGATCGTAGAAGTATAGCTAACATTTAAGAGAATTGTGTCTCTTAACAAGACTTTTTTTAAAAATTATATTGCATAAATACGGTAAAATGCAGTTGCATGAATGCAGTTTCTTGTTGATCTTTTTCATATGTCCTTTTCATTTCTTCAGCAATATCTCAGGTGCATCACAATCTACATTTCATTAAGAAATTTTGATAACTTTTGTAAAAAAAAAAAAGATTCAGTGAATTTTCAAAAAACTGCTTTTTAAATTTTCGTCAGGAATTTGATCATAATCCTAATACACTGTTTCAAAGGTTTTCTCTTTCTTTCCTTGATTTCTTCTCATCTGTAATTCTTAAAGTCCAAGATCCCAGAGCCCCCAGACGTTACTTATTTTTTCACAAATAAAATGTATAGGATAAAGTAGTGTTAGTACATACTATGAGCGTAGTGATACTTGCTAGCTTGGACCGAGGCCAATTTACAGGTACCAGGTACCAAAGGTAGGTAAAAACATTTCAAACTTTTCTTATTTTCTCAGTCTTGATTTTTATATATGATGCTGAGGGAGCTATTTAACACTTCATATAAGCAGCCAAACCAATTGCATGGGCCAAACATTCAGCCAGACATACATAAAGTGGCACTATGAGTATGAGCGCGAGCATGATAATTAGAAAGTTTTATAACAAAGCTTCGTAAAACTTGTGTTATTAATGGTCTAATGGAAGTCTTCAGTAATAATTAAGTAATGTTTTAACCTTTAATTTAAAAACTAATTAAAGCATACCAAAATGTGAATACATTTGAAATCGTAATCGAAATTATGAACAAATCGTTATTAATTTTTAAATAAAAAAATGTTGTTTTTTCTTTTGAAATATTGGGAAAATTGAGGATTTTCAACAGCAATCAATTTATAAGAATACTAGTTTATTGGCGTATTATAATAGTCAGAAAGCAATAAAATTTGTAAATAGAAAATTTCAAAATAATTCATTTAAATACTACTCATTGCTTTATTAATGAGAAAGTATGATCTATTTTATTATTATTATTTTTTTATCTTCATTATTGTCATCGTTTAAGTTTTATAATTCATCATCAATCCAATGTTAGTATTGAATATCTTTATCATCATCATCATCATTAGTTTCTTTTTCTGTAAAAAATATACATGTAAATAAAAATCAAATAATTAAAAATTTATATAAATATTTAAATTGAAAGTAGAATACCTGATTCTTCTTGATTCGATTCACTTACAAAGATTGGTAATTGGTCCCCATCAAAACAGTTGAAATGATATTCATTACCTTCCAATGTCCACCCATTGTTTTCAGGACTAAAAATGTCTAGTTCCTTAATATGAGCATTATTCTAGAGACTAGCGATGTAATTAGCTCATCGAAAATGCCTGCAAAAGCACACTCTTGCACGGTGGTAAGTTGCTCGTGTGAAATTTTTTTTTAATTTTTGCGACTGAAATCTTCATAAACATCGAAAACCATGTAAGTGTTGCTGAAAAGTTGCTGTGAAGTCTAGCAGCATCTATGTCAATTATTCCGCCCATATTGTGTTAAATACGTCTTGCTGTAGCTCTAAGTCGTTGAATAAATCAAAATAATTGTTAAATCGTTGAATACATTTTTCTTATTCCACCCCCCTTTTTGTTTTCGTTTTTATTTTTATTTTTATTTATTTATTTATTTTTTATTTTATTTTATTTTATTTTATTTTATTTTTTGCTGTAGTAAGAATTGGTCCTATCAAAAACTTGTAAGTACAAAAGTTTTAGATAATATTCAGAACATTTAGGAAACAAAAATAATTTGTATTGGATTCTTGAGAACAGACGAATTTTTTTCCCCAAAACCCAAACTTTTTTCGATTTTTCAGCCCATTTTTAACTTTATCAAATGTTTGTCATGCATAAATTTTTGCACATTTTTTAGAAACTTTAAACTGATTCGATATCTATTTTCATTAAGAAGTTATGGTGCTTTTTGTTTTCACCCCCCCGCCATTCCACCCCCTGCGATTTTGCCCATTAACGAACTCGACCGAGAGTTTATGGCCCTTGATTTTATGTATCGGTTTGGAAGATATTTGAGCAGAATTATAAAACTTATCGTGCTTATTAAAATGTTATATAGATAAATAGATAAACTTTTTTTACTAATGGTAGTTTTGGGGTCTAGGGGTCATGATTAGTTTAGATCTGCACATTTTTTTCCAAAATTCCAACATAGGAGCGTCTGCAATAGGTAGTACTTTATACGAAATCTACCTAAAAATGAAGACTTTCACGATTGGTTATTGGATGACATCGGAAATAAAGTAATATATGTTGATATCACTAAGGTTTACGAACCTTTAGGACCTTCTTTTGAAGTTGTTGCTTGCCAGGATTTAATGCAATCACTGAACGTGATTACAACCCTGCTTTTTTCTAAAAGGCAAGCAAAAGTATTTTTGAAATTCGGCGATTTTGATTTATTCAACGACTTAGAATTAGAGCAAAATGTATTTAACACAATATGGGGGGAATAATTGACATAGATGCTGCTAGACTTCAACTTACATGGTTTCCGATGATGATGAAGAGTTCAGTCGTAAACATTTGAAAAACTTTGACGTGAGTAACTTACCCCCGTGCAAGAATGGGTTTTGCAGGTATTTTCAATGAGCTAATTACATCGCTAGTCTTTAGAATAATGCTTATTTTAAGGAACTAGATATTTTTAGTCCTGAAAACAATGGGTGGATATTGGAAGATAATGAATATCATTTCAACTGGTTTGATGGGGACCAACTACCAATCTTTGTAAGTGAATCGCTTCAAGAAGAATCAGGTATTCTACATTTAATTTAAATATTTATATAAACTTGTAATTACTTGATTCTTATTTACATATATATTTTTTACAGAAAAAGAAACTAATGATGATGATGATAAAGATATTCAATACTAACATTAGATTAATGATGATTTATGAAACTTCAACGATGACGATAATGATGATTAAAAAAAACTATAAGGTACATCAAACTTTCTTTCCCCTGACTGCCCGGCAAAAGGGTAACAAAATATGTTACCTAATACAAAATATGTTACTATGTAGAGGTGTATAATCTTTGAGAGTATTAATCCTAAATTAATTTTTCAAAACTGGGTTTTATTTGTAGAATTATATTAACTTAAATATTGCTTATGCTGCAGTGAAACCTGCAGGTTAGTGGGCGAAAAAATCCATAAAGTACGGAATTGTAACAGAGAATCAACTTTCATACACTGTAATGGCAACTTGTTTAACATGGGATTACGCATGGACAGTAGTGACACGAGCGGACCACTCTGAAACTACGATCATAACATAAGAGAGGTTGCTAATTAAGCGAAACATCGCTTCCTTGGCGACAAATGATAAGGGATAAAAGAAAAAAAATACAGCGACGGCTTTCCGCTTTTTGTTTTGAAATTTATGAAATAACTTGGACATATTCGTCTTGCAAACAATACATGTGTCTCTTCGTAACATAACGATCTAATAATTTAAACCTGAAAATTTAAGAATAATAACTAATAATTACGAATCAATATAAGCGCGGAAATCTAAGATCAAATAGCATAAGCACATGTGCAAAGATAATCAAATCAGCATTCAGCAAGAAGCGCCAAGCAGAATAAGGTTACAGTTACACAGAAATCACGATGATAAAAATTGCCAATGCGATGGTTTAGTTTTTAAGTGATCCACTGAGGGCGCTCTTATCAAGCCGAGTTGAGGCTCTATTACTACTCTGTGAAAAAATCAGCCAGCGGCAGTCAGGAGGTTAATAAAGTAATGAGTAATATTTAAATGAATTATTTTGAAATTTTCTATTTACAAATTTTATTGGTTTTTTTTTGCCTATTATATAACGTCAATAAACTATTATTTTAATAAATTGATTGCTGTTGAGAATCATCAATTTTCTCAATATTAAAAAAAACACTTTTTATAAATTAATAACGATTTGTTCATAATTTCGATTTCAATTTCAAATGTATTCACATTTTGCTATGCTATAATTATTTTTTTAAATTAAGGGTTAAAATATTACTCAATTATTACTGAAGACTTCCATTAGACCATTAAATAACAAAAGTTTTATCAAGCTCTGTTATAAAACTATCTAATTATCACGTTCGCGCTCATACTCATAGCGACACTTTATATACGTCTGGATGTTTGGTCCATGCAATTGGTCGGACTGCTTACATAAAGTATTGTAATAGTTCCCCGTGCATCATATATAAATATCAAGATTGAGAAAAGAAGAAAAGTTTGTAATGTTTGTACTTTCCTTTGGTATCAGGTGCCTGTAAATTGGCTATCGGTCGAAGTTAGCAGGTATCATTACTCTCATAGCACGTACTAACAGTACTTTATCCTGTACATTTTACTTGTGAGAAAATAAGTAACGTCTGGGAACCCTAAGATCTTGCTCTATTAACAAAGCCTTGTGACAGATGGAAATTTTCAGTTGCTATCGTCACACTGCTTTAGATTGTCTTTTACAATCCTTTCTAATTATATTTATGCGAATATTAAAATCAGAAACAAAAATTTGGTGAAAATTGCGTCATGTTTAAAACGATACGTTTAAAATGTCTTATTTAAAGTAATGTAGCGTATTTTAAAAATTATATATTTAGCCATTTTATACAAGATAATTCTGAACTGTTTCAGTAATCTTATTTAACTAATCCCGAAAATAGCTGTTTGAATCAGACGTCGACAATTAAAATTGACTTGGCCTTAAACGCCCTTATTTAAAGGGAAATAAATAATAAAATGATTACAGCAGATCGCCACTAGTCGTTTAATTGTGATTTTATCTTGCATAATCTTTTCAAAGCTAATCAAATCAGCGTATTTTTAAAAATTACCGCCTTTGTATAGAGGTCAACGAGAAATGCAAGCAGGGGGCTGAGATAAATAGTTATCTAAAACTATATTATATTCTATCAATATATATCTTAGATCATCTTATTACTATTTATACCTTAGATTTTAATGTAACTGTAAGTATTTTTAAAATTTTAGAAAACGTATGATTTTATTCAAATATATTTTTAAATCAGTTGATTCAAATTGGATTTAACTCTTTGCGGCACGGTGGTTTCATAGTTATACCACTTAATTTTTATTCCCAAACGCTACATTGGCACCGGAATTTCTTTTGAAAAAATTACAGTTTATTGAATGCATGAACTAAAGCGTTTTCTTATTTACAAATAAAATTGTTTTTAAATTCCGGTGTGAGTCATTAATTTCAATACTTAAGCAATGAATTTGCTCTGCGCCACAAAGGGTTAATCAATGATCTAAATTATTTGATTAAAAATATTAACAAGTCAGTTAATACTCAAAAGTA
Organism: Maratus speculifer; assembly: GCA_964019185.1. Taxonomy (NCBI): domain Eukaryota; kingdom Metazoa; phylum Arthropoda; class Arachnida; order Araneae; family Salticidae; genus Maratus; species Maratus speculifer. Next base: position 75,657,747 of record OZ025296.1, on the reverse strand, counting down.
ATTTAAAACAATGGAAAAAATCCAGACATTTGACCTTAATGGAAATCTTATCCCCCCAACCCCCAAATTTTCATCTATTCAGTCTGAAATATTGGAAAAAATGCCGGTTTCCACATGGACGTGAGGAAGTGGGAATCGACCGCCATTTATGTTTTACAGAATGGTCAGAAATCTGTAACTTTCAATGATACAGATACCAGAACTCTTTAAAAATGTCATTTTTTTTCCTATGGTTTTTAACGTATGACTCATACACAATTAAAGAAGCTACGCAAAGAATTTTGGACACTTGCACGGAGAGTTAAGAAGAAATAGCAATAAAAATTAAAATCTAAGTTTTTAAAAAAAAGAATTTTAATGGTAATTAAAATATCGGTAGGGAACCCTTTTATTTACAGTTACAGTTGAGCGGAGTTGCCATACAACGCCTGCGCAATGAAAAATATGTGATACGAAATCGCACCCCAAGGTGCTTAATTAATACATCATTTTCTTTCCAGATGATATTCTATAACGAAACAAAGCATTCATTAATTAATAAGTAAAACAGATATAAATAAAAGAGAAATTTTATATATGTAAATGAATTTAGCGCTTAAGTCACTAAAATGAACATAATCAAAAAGGCTGATTGTAAATAGCTATCTCTGGTGACTTCTTCGAATTAAAACCTGATACGAGACCAATATAATAATATTTACATTTGATACATTTTAAATCTTTTTTTTTAGTATATTAGTGCTGTTTTGTAAAAAATCTGCAAGTGTTGCCATTTAAAAAAAAACACAGCAGCTTTGGGCGAGGCTGCCTCGTCGCTATCATTGAGATTATTTGTTGATATATTTTGCATAAACTGCAATATTTTTAAATCAAATAACGCGTTTAAACAATATGTAAACCTAATACATCAAAAGCCACCTTTGGAAAATTTAGAAAACTATCCCATTCATCATTGTGGGTTTAATGTCTGCAAACACTTTAGAATATTGACAGGATAGCATATGATAGTTTTAGCCTATATTCTGTAGTGCAAGTTTGTCATATAATAATAATAATAATAATAAATATTTACTTACATACATATACATCTTTCATGTGAAAACACGCAAATGCATGTGTTTTTACCGGGTGTCCCAAAATGACTGATGGATTTTAAAATTCAATAACTTGCAAACGGTGACAGCTATTTAAAAAAAATTGCAGGAGGGTTATGTATAATTTCAGTTTTTTTACCGTAATTTTTTATTTTAATTCGCATATCAAACAATAGGTGGCGCGACGATGATTCAAGGCCAGGTCATCAATGCTGAGTGAAGCGTCGACATGGCCTTCAATCGTCGTCAGCGCTATTGTTTGAGATGCGAACTAAAATAAAAAATTACGGTAAAAAACTCCTGACATTATACATAACCCTCCTGTAATTTTTTTTAAATAGCTGTCACCGTTTGCAAGTTATTGAATTTTAAAATCCATCAGTCATTTTTGGGACACCCGGTAGATATGATGCATGACTACACAATATACAATATTTTCATAAGCACATACAAAGGTAACATATGTATTTACACAATTCACTATCTATAGATATATTGCTTTATAAAAAACAAAATGTGCATAAAATATTTTACGGTTTGATATTTTCTTTTAGAAAATATGAAAAAGAAAGGAATTTTTTATATAATATTTAAAACAAACCTTTTCTTCCATCTCGGAAGCGGCTGTTTCTTAAATGGAAAAGTCTCATTTAAGATTTTCTTATTCTTAAAAATGGTCTAACTTAAATCTTCAACGTATTTCAATGTTGGGGATTTTGTATTTTTCTTGACAATAGTTTCCTTGATAATACTTTACATCAGGCTTTAGGGTTTGTGAAAACTTTTTTACATGAATTTTTTCCCACTAAAACTTTTCTCTAAAGTTCAAAGAAGTAGAAGTTGAAATAAACCAGTTAAATAAAAAATAAAAATGAAAAAATAAAATGCACTCAAATAAACAACTTCTTCAAATTTAAAAGGTATCATTTTAACAATTTCTACCGACACTATTTTATTTTACTGTATCCTCAAAAAAAAATGTTTTGAGATATATAATGTAATGATATGTGACATTTAGCAACGTTTTATTACTACGAAATTCAACGAAAAAAAATTCTTACATGATATCTTCCAGAACGGTGGGTAATTATATCTTATCTTAGTTCATATTCAAATGTTCAAATACCATTTACATGTTTTAATATCCCCCTCTTCCCTCCAAAAAAAATCATGCATCAAGTATGATTTTTTCGTGAACCATATACCAACACTTCCGAACTATTTTTAAACTAGTTGGATGTGCCAATCCCAAAACTTTCTTCTATCTCATACGTACATTTTAATATTTAAAAAAATAGTTACTCATTTTAATGCTTTATTAATTTTAATTCAATACCATACCAACTTTGATTTTCATGTTAAATTTCTGCTTCAATCAATTAACCGGAGTAAAAACGAATTTCCATCTCTGCACGAGCCGATGGATAATAGAATGATAGGCAGATTTTTTTTTCAAATTCAGGGAGGACCTACTTGCTTTACCAAAAAATACTCATATACAAAATATTTAGTTCAGTTCTAGAATTAACTTCATACACTTTTATGTGGTGCAATATTGAAAATGGTATAAAATTCGCTATTGCAGCGTTCCCTTCCGGTGGATTTTTTTCAGATTCAAGGCGATCCAACTAGCCATAGCCATACACCTACACAAAGAATTTGGTTCATTTCGATGCTTAACTTCATATACTTTTGTTCGGTACAATATTGAAAATGGCACTAAAATCGCGATTGCAGCGCCCCCTTCCGACGGATTTTTTTCAAATTCAGGGAGGACCAACTAGCCACAGTCATACATATACACAAAAAATTTGGTTCAATTCGATGCATAACTTCATATACTTTTGGTCGGTACAATATTCAAAATAGCACAAAAATCGCGATTACAGCGCCCTCTTCCGTCGGAATATTTCAAAACTGAAGGAGGATCTGCTTGCCACTCCAAAAACATTCACAAAATATTTGGTTCAATTCTATGCATAACTTCATACACTTTTTTATGGTATAAGGGCGACATACAGACACACAGATACACGGACAGACAGACATTTTGTAACAACATGTTTTTTGGAATCTCTGACCCCTAAAACGTGTAAATCCGTCGAAATTGGAAGTCGAAAAAAATTTCGATTACAATACTTTCTTCTATTGAAGATAGAAGAAAGTAAAAAAATTACTTATTAATAAGCTCTTGTAGATATCTGAGTAAAAATTTTAGAAAACGTATAAAATATTGGAAAACTAGATTTAAAAAAAATTACTGGACATAGTCGGAAAGATAGTACTTCATATTTTTTTTCTGCATATCAGATTATAATACATCGACTTCTATGTATTCTGCATAGTATGCTAAAATTTTATTTGTAAGAAAGCGCACCATTAATGGATTTTTTCTTATCAATTTTAAGGCAAATTGTCTCCTTAAAAGTAAAAACTGCCTTAATCGAAGATAAATCATAGAGGGGATTCTATTAGAATTTTCATAACAGTTTAATTTTTATTAAAATGCTTTTTCATGTGTATGGTACATTAGAATTTTTTTTTTAGAAATGTATGAATCTATCTAATCTATAAAAATGTATGCATATTAAATTCTTTCTTTCCATATAAAACTAAATTCAAGTATAACACCACACATGTCGTTAATGGTGTTATTGTTTACATGTAAAAAACAACTGCCTGTGTATGTGTGTAGTTGGTGTCTAGCGCTTTAAAGAGCAGTGTCAAAAAAGGACAAATAACTTAAACCACACCAAAAATATTTAATTTATTTATTTTATGAAGCTGGAAAAATATACAAGTTTTTTTTTTTTTTTTTGTAAATTCTGGCGTTAGTTCATTACTTTTTGATACAATAAAAATTACTCCATTTTGGGAGGGATTAAACATTGTTGTTAAGATATGAAGCTCGCGAAGCAGTTTCATCGTGAATTTTCACTGCTTTTAATAATCCTATTTGGAGGGATAAAAATGAAATAAATCACATCAAAATGTAAAAGTATTGAACATTACTGTAAATATTAGATCATGCATACGACATGTATTTAAGATTATAATAAAGTAGTTAAAATAAATGAACAAAAAACATGATTTTGATAACGTCATTTGTCAAAAATAATGCGTTTTTTTAGATATAATCAATCAATTTCTAATAGACAAAATTAACGTCCATTTTATAAAGATATATAAGATTTTAACACATACAAATACATACGTTTTTAAATTTCATTTGTCTGACTCCAAGCCGTCTGCAACGGTTTGGAAAATACTCCTAAATATACTAGAATTGTTATACAATTAATATAGATTATTGTGGTTTGTCGTGCAATGCACGCTATAGAAAATGACATGTGCATCATTTATTGTTTTTAAGCAAGAATTAAAGAAGGGAACAATATTACAGTTTTGTACGAAATTTCGTAACTAATCTGCTGCCAATTACATTATTCAACAATATGAAGTTTTTACAAGCGTTAAGCAAAAGGCAATGAAAATATACATTTTCCGTATCTTTCTTAATGAAATATATTATGATTTATTTGTATGAACTTCGAAAAAATCATACGCTCACTCAGCAATTACCACACTAACGTAAATTTATTGGAATTTCACAAGCAGAAAGTTCTAGCTCTGCATAAGTTTAACTTATGAAGTATTGTGTACACGTAACTAATCCAATTATACATAATGACTCTTAAAATGCAGTCCATGTGTAATCGTCATCATAATTCAAGAATTTGAGAAACATCTGTGTTTCATTAGGAAAGAAATGTAAGGGAAGAATGTTGTTTATTTCTTTGCTATTTCTTACAGGAAATTTTGAACAAACAAACTTATGTTTCTTTATTTCACTTTTTTTCATTCTGTGAATTCAGTAACAATATTTTGTAGGAATATAAATTAATGTTTTATTATTAAATGGAAATTAGTTATTTCTGCTATTAATAAATATTTATTCAAAGTTTTAAAAGTACTTTCCAATTACAAAATATGTATATGTTGATTGGGTTTATAAGGGTCAACTCTGAACACAAGATATCTATGCCTAGAATGGGAGAGGCACATTCTATTATCTATAGAATTGAGGGATGTTATTGACTTTACTAAATGATTCACCTTTTATCCGTGGGGGTCATTTGAAGGAAACCTATTCGAGTAATTAAATTTTTGCAACATGTGTGTTTTTGAATTTCATTTGTCTCTATCCAAGCCGTTATAGAACGCATGCTATCAAAAATGGCATGTGTAAAAATTGTTTTAAAAGAGGAATTTGAGAAGAGGTAATATTGTTGTTTTGTTTGAGATTCCGTAAATTATTTGCTGTCAATTACATAATTGAACCTTAAGAAGCTTGTACACATTGTTAAGCAAAAAATATGAAAAAAATCCGTATATTTGTTAATGAAAACTATTATGATTTATTTGTATGAACTTCCAGAAAATCATCTGCTCATTCATCAATCGCCACACTAGTAGTAAATTTATTGGCATTTCCGGAGCAGAAAGTTCTGGGTCTGCATAAGTTTATCTTATGAAGTATTGTGTACATGTAATTAATCCAATTATGCATAATTACTTTTAAAATGCATTCTTTTTGTAATCGTCATCATAATTCCAGAATTTGAGAAACATCTGTGTTCCATTAGGAAAGAAATGTAAGATGAAAATGTTGTTTATTTCTTTGCAATTTCTTACTGAAAATTTTGAACCAACAAACTTCTGTTTCTTTATTTCACTTTTTTTTCATTCTGTGAATTCAGGAACAATATTTTGTAGGAATATAAACTAATGTTTAATTATTAAATGGAACTTAATTATTTTTGCTATTAATAAATATTTATTCAAATTTTTAGAAATGCTTTTCAATTACAATGTATATGTTGGTTGGGTTTTATGATGGTCAACTATGAACACGAGAGATGTATGCCTAGAAAAGGAGAGGAACATTCTATTGTCTTTAGGGATGTTATTGACTTTACTAAAAAATTCCCGTTTATAAGTGGGGGGTCAAATTAAGGAAACTATTTACACTTTCCAACATATGTGTTTTTGAATTACATTTGTCTCTATCCTAGCCGTTATAGAATGCATGGTATCGAAAATTTCATGTGTAACATTTATTGTTTTAAAACAAGAATTTGAGAAGCAGGCAATATTACTGTTTTGTCCAAAATACCACAAATCATTTGCTGTCAATTACATAATTGAACCTTAAGAAGCTTGTACAATGTTAAGCAAAAAATATGAAAAAAACTCCGTATATTTGTTAATAAAATATACTATGATTTATTTGTATGAACTTTCTGAAAATGATCACTCATTCAACAGTCGCCACGCTATAGTAAATTGATTGGCATTTCACAAGCAGAAAGTTCTAGGTCTGCATATGTTTAACTTATGAGTACATGCAACTGATCCAATTATACATAATGACTCTGAAGATGCTATCCTATTGTAACCGCCATAATAATTCCAGCATTACAGAAACATCTGCGTTCCATTACACTGTAAAACATTTGTGTAACATTACTCCATAAAGTTGGTGACAGCCAAGCTTCCACCAAGTTTATGGTGGATACCGGTTTAACCAAGATAACCAGTGTAACATTACACTAATATGTAATGTTACACCAGTAACATATGTTTAAATTACACCATTATATAAGTGAATAAAAATCATACCACAACCATTAACAGTTTAAAAAACAAAAAAACACGCTTTTATAGCAAGTGTAACTGAAAAGATTTGCATAATTTTTAATTATTGAGAAGTTTCCAAAAGTGATACAAAGACCATGTAAAAATTCATTCAAAAAGCATGGGTGCATCTTCATGCATTTTATACTAAAACAAGTTTCAGAAATACCTACTAATAAAATATCGTTAACAACTTATATTGGGCACAGCACGCTTTTTGTATTAATTTTTACATGGCCTTTCTATCACTGTTGGATAATTTCTCAATAATTAAAAATCATTCGAAATTTCTTATTTCAATCTGTGGGGGTTTTTTTGGTTTTTTAAAACTATTATATATTTTCTAAACTTTTATTTCATATTTTCTAAATCAATTTTATTTAGAATTTCAATGTTCAGTTAGACTAAGAAAAACTAAGTGTTTATTAAAAAACTTTATTGAATTTTAAATATTATAGGGGAAGATGGGGATACTTGAGCCATTTTTTGAATTTTAATTTTTTAAAATTTTTTATAATTTCTTATAATAAAATAAAATATTGAAAATGAAAATTTGATATTTTTTCTTCAACTGAAAACCACTTTCAATTAATTTTGAACTATTTTTCTATGTATAAAAAATGTTTATTTTTTGTTTTACATCGTGGCTCAAGTATCCCCATGGGAGGGATACTTGAGCCATAGTGGAGGGATACTTGAGCCACTACGGAAAAATACCTACAAAAGTAATTTTTTTCACTTTATTTTTGCACAAACATTTTACAGAATGATAAATTACGAAACATAAAGTCCTTCAAAATCAATTGAGAAAACAAAGCTAGTAATACGATCATTTTTTGTCGTTAGAACTTGTTGTCCAAGGATAATTTCAACTTGAGTTATAACGACGGTAGAAACACCCTCAGTTCAGAGCCATTTAAATTTGGAATATGCTATTCTTCGGGCAAATTTCATTTTCAAAATATTAAGTACTTATCCAACAAATATATTTAGTTTTCTTTCTGGCATATTTTATTAGTAACCAACCATCAATAGAAGGTTTTCTTTTCACATCATCACCATCATTGACAGAATTTTCCTCTAATGATAATGTCGAACTCATGCTTTTAATTTAGTAGCTGTCGGAATTTAAGCCAGATGTATCATTCTACTATTTCAAACACTTTTTTGATTTCACAGGAAAAGATTTTGTCTTCCTCTTTGGCTCCATGAAGTTTGAACTGGGATTTTTGTTGCTTTTCTTGTTTTTTGCTTGCACTCTTTTTACCAATTTTTCTTCAATTTTCTTAGTTAAAAAAATTACAGCAACAGAGGTTACGATTTCAATATAAAATATTAATCTTAATATGTTATATTAAAAAATAAATATTTTAATATGTTGGACCTAACTAATTAAAGTATTAGAGATTATAGCCTGTAAAACAGTTTTAAAAAGTTATTTTAATTTAATAAAAGTTAAATTGAAAACTATGTTTATATTTATCTAGACAGGCTATTTTGTTAGTCAAAATGAAAAATAAAATGGATATTTTCATTTAAAAAATATACATTTTTAAAAATTTTTAGGTCGTTATTTTTTTAAGAAAAAAAAATAAAATGAAAAATTATTCTCCCTTTTATCCAGAAAAAAATCTATTAGTGAATATAAGGATGGAATTTTATTTTTTGTTTGTTTCACCTATGTTTAATTTCTAGTTGGGATGGTTGAGACGTGGCTCAAGTATCCCCACTCTCACTGGCTCAAGTATCCCCACTACCACTATTTTTGTTTCCCAGAGTTTTACTAAATAAAGCATGCAGCTATTAGAACTATTTTAGATTCAAAATACAATTGAAATTATGCTTATTAAATTTATGTATATAGTTGCAACTTTAAACAAAACTTTGATTACAAAAAAACAAAAAAACCATGCACCCAAATATTTACTTCAGATAGGGAAAATACAACTATTAACCACTATACTTTCAAAATGGTACCAAGATGTGTGATTTTTTTTTACATGTTCAGAACTATAAATGTGTTACCATATTGGCAGTTTTAGAAAGAAAAATTAACCAAATGTAGAGATAATAGGGGTGGCTCAAGTATCCCCTATGCTCAAGTATCCCCACTCTCCCCTACTCACTTAAGGACTCAAATTTTTGATACATCATACGTGGCAACGGATAGTTATTAAGCCTTTTTTATGATTTATCTCGTAACCTTATCATTTCATCTAATGCAACAACGTCACGTAGAACTCTCTCGCTGTTAACCATGAGCAATGAAATTCTTCGATTTGTAAACCCTCCATAGACCTTCCACGACTAATTGCTACATAATGTTGTCTAGCAGCAAACAGTCGAAAACCCAGATAAATGATTGAATGATTAACTGTACAGCCTTAGCATTTTGTGTACGATCGGTGCCCAAATCATGATCAATGGGAGAGTTCTTCTTTTGCAGTACCATAGCTGTATTTTATTGAAAATTGTATCGATATTGGTTTTATTACGTGTATGTCATCTGAACCAAAATCGATACGGACTGATTGTATGTATCATACACTTGATTCCGACGAAAATGTGGCCAGATATTATCTGTGATAAACCCCATACTGCCATGTACTAAACCTTTTGCCACGTCAATATTCGATCTTAACATCATTTTTGCTCCCACAAAAATTTCCAATCCCGCGTATAATAGCACTTTTACGGTTTTCGCACGTGTTTAAGTGATCGTCATGTATCTAGGGTATCAGGTAACAGTTATTTTTTTTTAAATTGCTTTTGATCTGTTTATCTGGCGTTTTCTATTTTGTTCTTTTGAAGAAGTGACATTTCAAATTGTTCATTTGTCATGGTTCTCAATAAGGGTGCTTCAAAGATTACATTAGATACATAAATGCAGATAAATCTAATAATAATAATAATAATAACAATAAAGCGTGTTTGAAAAATATCGCAATGATTTACAAAAAACACTATTTCACAAAAAAAATCGGTACAATTCTACGCATGATTTCTCAGGCTTTTCGATGTTACAATAGAGAGAGATGAAAACACGTGCACCTGGACAGGCAGATATTTTGTATAACCATGTTTTTTGGGATCATGTAGACAAAACTATTACAATACTGTTTTCTTTTAAAGAAGAAAAAACTCCGAAAAGGTCAATTATGTTTTTTAAGGTAAAAATTCTCATAATTCATTTATATCAATAATCACAGGTAGGTAAAAGCTCCAGCTCATTAGTGATAATTCAGTGTTGGGAAAAAAATCTTAAATGTGCTATTCGCATTCTAAATTCTCAATTAAAAGTTTTAATTTTATTAGTCAGGCTGACATAGACAAAATTAACAAAATTTCAAAATTCGAATGCAGCACAATTATCAAAATAAATGTAATTTGGAAATACAGTTTTGTTAGTATATATTTATCACAATTATTTCTTCTTTTGAAATAAATTCGAACTACGCTATTTCGCTTTTAAAGTAAAATGAAACAGTAAGTAGTTTCATCAGCTATTTTTTAGTGTATTTTCGAATGGCATGAAAAGTCCATTGATATCGACATTTCTTTTTAAAAGAATAAAGAACGATTAAATTTTCAAAAGTTTAGTTTATTTGCTTTTTAGCGCATTAAAAAGGTGTTTCTGCGAAGTTTGTTTACATCAATTTGCAGATAAAACTACATTATACTTTTAAACACTACGAAATATGCTGGCTCTAAAATATGCCTTTAAAGTTCTACAAAAGATACACACATAAACAAATGTATAATTATGTACCTATGATATGTATGAATATAATATATTCTGCATTCGGAAATTCAGTAACCTCGAAATTCTGTATCAAAGTCGTCATTACGAGTATATTCAAAGTACGTGTTTGTGAATTAGAATCTTTGAGATCAATAGCTATGAATTACATTACGATAAAATTAGATAGCTGACTTTGTAGAGCTACCGATAACGTGATATAGCTGTTTTTATTATATTTTCTCTTTTTCTCATAAATATATCACTTCGTTATCTATTAAATTATGAATAAATGTATCAATAAGAATATGGTAAACGCTTTTCATATGCTTCCAGTAATCAGGAAATTTTAAAAAATCCGGTTTGTTTTATGTTCCGATTCACGATCTTGGAGGTTATATTGCTATATCTGCATTATAAACGATAAACGTGTCTGTGAGAGACACTGATGTCATTTTGTAAATGCCAAAAACAGCCAATAGATTTTAACTTTCATTTATTCTCATAATTTCATTTAATAATATTCTATTCTAATTACATTTCATTTATTAAAAATTTTTGAGCTTCCAAACCTCGCAATTTTCGATTTTTACAGCGTGGAACAGGAAAAATCAGTACTTTGAAAAGCAGTTTGTTTGAAAATTATATCGCAAATTGTTCAAAAACTGTATAGAAATATACTCAATTTTTATTCTTTTTTAAAAAATATTTACATTTTTTAATCTATATCTATCGCGTGCGGACGATTTCGAAAGATAAATCCATTTGAACTTAACACTAGAACGGCGGCAAAATTTTACCTACTGGAACGGCGGAAGGGGTCAATTTGACCCCTCGATGAAACTACTGAAATAACAATGCTAAAACAATTTTAAATGGCATACATTGTGACAAATATGTAATTTCCCTGTATTTCATAATTTATAGTTAATATTACTCGATATTTTATTTAATTTTTAAAGTACTGTGTATGTAACGGCTGCAAAGCGATCAATTTGGCACATACTAAACTACTCAAAAAACTCATTAATTTGATGTAAAAAATCGTTTAAAATAAATGTTTTCAAAAATTAAAACCAATGTTAACTAAAATAAAACACAATTTATAAAATAATAATTTTTTTAAAAATCTACTTACTCGCCGAATGAACCACACTCTGAATCCAATAAATGAGAAACGTATTCTGTTGTTTCCTTTATTTCATTATAAATGTAGCTGAATGGTTTATATCTAAAGCATTTCGTTTGAATTTTTTTAATGCTTAACATAGTCCCGTACATGTATTAGACATTAATGCAATTGATACAAAAATAATTTTTAACAATTTTTCCTGTGCATTTTCCGCACACAACTTTGGAACACGATGCACAAAATTCTTGAGATTTGTTTCCATTGCATTTCTGTACTTGACACTTTTTTCTCTTTATATACACTTTATTTTCGTTTGTTTTTTCTGAAGATTCAGGAAGGATCTTTGGAAGTTTTGAAGCCACAAGAACAATTCTTAATTCCTCTCCTAATTTCAATAGAAAATCTCTTCTACTGATGGGCTTGCCGGTTACACTTTTATAAATTATCCAGGCGTTCAAAGCTGCATGATCCAAAATATTGAAAAAGATATGTACAGGCCATCGTCTAGAAGCAGATTTAACGGAGTATTTTCGGCACATCTGATCACGAATATCCACACCACACTTTGTTGCGTTGTAATAATCTATTGAATCTGGCAACTTTTTCAGGTTGTCCTCAGTTTTTACAGTAGAATGTAATGAGCTCAATAGAAAAACACTTTTGTTTCGTTTGGCTTGATAGATGGTAAGTGTCATATTATCATGTTCCACTATCTTCGATGAATAAAGAGTACTACGCATATTTTTCAAAGCTATAGGAATTTCTCTTCTGTTCTTTTTCATTGTGCCAACCAAAGTTGTATTTTTAGATTTTAGCATTTCAGCTAATTTGATGCTAGTAAAGTAATTATCTGTCGTAATATTCCTCCCTTTGTTTAGATGGGGATCTGTTAATTTCATGACAACATTTTCAGATAAACGTAATTGAGGATTTGCTGTTTCATCTTTTCCTAGATAAGGAAATCCATTCAAGAGGTATTTAGTATCAACGTCAACAGATAACCAAAATTTTATTCCAAATTTATCAGGTTTATTTGGCATATATTGCGTAAATTTACATCTAGCTTTAGATGGGAACAATTGTTCATCAACTGTAATATTTTGTCCTGGTCGGTAGCATGTTTTGCAATTTTCAATAAATTTATTCCATATTTCAGATGCAAGAGCAAATTTATCAGTCTGTAATCGACTAGATCTTGTTGTTTTTTCGTCAAACTTCAAAAATCTTTTTATTTCTTTGAACCTATCTCTTGAGATAGTTTCTTTGCAAAATGGTATGCCCCATGCTTCAGACCACAATGAATATAAATCTAAACCCTTTGCTCCTGTTGCTCCACGAATATATAATATAGCAACAAAAGCCTCTAACTCAGCTAGAGATAAACTCCAGTCGTTATTTCCACGTTGTCGATGAGCTTCTGATTCTGTACATTTCTTTATATGCAACAAGATAGCATCGTCAATGAAAAGCTTGAAAGCACTAGACACTTTGTCCTCAAAAACACGAGTCTTTGCAAAAGATGTTGGTCCCGCCGTTTCTTTTAGAACATTATAAGCAGGAACACGGCCGCAAGCTCAATTTTTAGAATTTATTTCATTCCAGATAGTGTTATCAGGGGCAGTGAAAACAGTTTTGATAATACCCTGATCCGCTTTTTTTCGTTTATTTCTGCTTAGCTGTTCTTCGTTCACATCACTGTCCTCGGATTCACTAATAGTTTGTGTCTGAAATTCATCTTCAGATTCTACAGAAAAATTATCATTTTCACCTCCGTCAGACTCATTTTCAAAGAGCTCCTGCAACAATTTTTTATTTCTTCATTAGTAAGACCTCTTTTTAGCTTATAAGACATACTTTGTAAATTTTGAAAATAAGATGGAAAAATGTCAGAATATCAGCAAACGACAGAGTTTATGTTTCAGCGTATCATTCACAGAATAAAGGTAAGGCGATAATGAATGTGACGGCAGAATTTTCCCGCCAAACTGTCACTGGTATTCGCGCGTTCCACACAGGGACCTGGATTCATTTCACCGGCGTCATCTATGTTTCTTTTATTGCGAGAACGAAAACAGACAGGTGAAAAGAAAGGGATTATGGCCAAAAAATTGACACCCTTTTGTCGATGAAAGCGGGAAGATATACGTTCAACTGCCTGCCTTAGGAACAATGGAATTCGTACTCAAATCATAAAATCCCTCCCCTACGGTTACCACCTGCTGCGAGTAATCTGAACTAACAAAAGTAACAAATGCGAAAATACATTTGTCTATTTGTGAAAAGAAATGTAAGTATGAAAAACCCTGCACCTGCTTTTTTTTTTTTGAAATATTTTCTTCAAAATAATGGAAAAAAGCTAACAAAGGAAAACAATTATCTTAGAAATAACAATATAGTGTGACCACCCTGGTTTGTATTTCTCTGGGAGACAGTATAAATGCATCCGAAAAAAAGCTTATCACTGAATTTTTCTCATGGTTTCACAAGGCTTCGCGTACAAAGACTATTTTACCAAAGGGGTCAAAATGACCCCCGTCCGCCGTTCTAGGAATACATGCAAATATTTCAAAAACTAACAAATCTAGAATGCTGATTTTTTTAAAAGAAATATATGTTATCTATTTAGGAAAAGTCAAAAAATTTCAAACGATTTCTTCCAACCAAACAAAAGTGATCCAAGGACGAAAGAGCTCAGGTGTCAAAATGACCCCTACCGCCGTTCTAGTGTTAATATAAAGCTCATCATTTGTTATTGTTCCAGTTTTCATTTAACAATGAAATTTAAATATACATTAATCATTAAATAAAATAAAAAATGTAACTAAAACATAAATATAAGACATGCATCCGAATTTTGCGCTTAAGTCATTGAAATGTATGGAATAAAAAAATCATGATTGTAAATTGCGATATTTGGCTATTATTTTGGTTGTTAAATCCTGGCACGAGAGCAGTGGGAAAATATCGCTTAAAGTACATTACTATCAAAACAATTTTTGAATCCATTATTGCTGTTTTTCATATAAATACGATTTTTAGTATTGTTTATGGGTATTCCTAAAAAAATACATTAAATACAAAAAAAAATACTATTAGAGTTTCTAATCAAGAAATAAAAAGCAGATCCATGCAATGCATTCTCACCACAATCCTTGAGATTATTTGTTGATAGCTCTTTTCTATTAGCTGCAATAATTTTTTTAATCAAGCAACACGTTTTAACAAATAACAAAAACCACTTCTGGAACTTTTCGAAAAATACCTATTTCATCGGTACGCTTCATGCAGAGCAGATATATTTATTTTTATCAGAAATAATATCTATCATGTTTTTCACTTATAATCTGTATCCCAGGTTTTTTTCTCCCAGTTAAATTTATGACTTAAAGTTCAATTGTATGTAAAATACACAAATGCAACCTTAGGTATTAAAGATATCTTCACTACATAGATATTTGCATAAATACATTCACGTGTACGTTGATATTATATACACAACCACAATTATCTCTGTATATATGTATTGCTTTGTTAAGAAAATATTTTGCATAAAATCTTTTACCATAGTATACTTTCTTTTAGAAAATATGAAAAAGACAAAGAATATTTTCTACAATATTTTATAACGTATAACATATGTTCTAAAATGCTATTTCTCAGAAATGACTCTTTAATAGGTTCAAAATCTCATTTGAGATTTTCTTTTTCATTAAAGTTTTAAAAGGTTTCTTAAACTTATTTCAAACTTAGAGTTTTTTGCAGTTTCCTTGAAAATAGTTTACATAATGCTTAAAGGCATGTAGAAACTTTTTCACATGAACTTTTCTTCTCGAAAACATTTTCTTAAAGTTCAAAACATAGAAGTTAAAAAACTAAAACAAAACCTCAAATAAAAATGTTTTTAAAGTTTAAAAGATATCATTTTAACAGTTTCTATCTGCAGTCATGATCTGTTTACGGTATCCTCAAAAAGAAAGTCTTGAGATATATTATGTAAGGATATGCAACATTTAAAAATATGTTTTATTTACAGCTTTTTTTAAAGGAAATAAGGTAACATACTATCAATCTATCTATATGATAAAGGTCAAACGAATCTGCATGTAATGCATGCGTCATTTTGCGAATGGCAACTTGAAATTTGAAATTAAATTACGTTTTTTCAATTTTTGCTACGCAAATATTTTTAATTAATCTATAACCATCCCTCATTTACAAATTTTGCACCATCGTATAGGAAAAAAATGTGCTTTTAAATTCAATTTGTTTGAAAACTGTACCTTAATTTATTTTTACTATATATATTCTTTGTAGTTATTAGCCCCACCAGTGGCCGCGACAACCAAACTGGCCTCCAAACTGGTAGACGGTAGGTGCTGGGTTCGAACCCAATCGCGACCGTCGGTCTAACCGTTCGGAGTTTTCCGTGGTTTTCTCCGAACCTTGCGTAAATACGGGTTAGGATCCTTTAGAAAGATTCCACGGAGGGCATCCCACCCCATAGGGCCTATATCCCATAGCGTAGATAATCGGCCGACATAACTACAAACAAACAAAACTTTGTAGTTATTAATACCATTTTTGTAATCGTGGCAACAAAAATTTTCCTTTTCTATTAAAAGTAAGAAAAAAAAGCAGATTACTGAACCTTTTCGGTGTCATTTTCTCATAAATGTGAAAAAATTTGAAAATAAAAAAACCTACAAATTCAAGAATATCGTCTGTTATAAAACTCGATGAATTTTGGTATTATTTCATATTTCTTCATTAAATAAATGATTTTTAGTTTATTAAATATTTACTTTACATTCGATATAACACTTTCTCTTAACAATTTATATTGAAGGATAGTTGTTTGAGTTATTTTCTCATCTTTTATTTAATTCGCATCAAAAAGTTGAAATATTGGAAATTTATTAATCCGTGTGTAAAACTATTTTCCTAATTTTGAAGAAATATCGATAGAAATGAATAGAATATGAATATTTTCCGGTAAAAAATGGTGCTATTATAAACAAACAAATGAATCATTAGATACTCAATTTGCTTCTTAAATGACAACATTATGCTTTTTTTCTGCTGGATTTGTAATAATGATATCATGCCATTCCTTTTTTATAGATGTTGTTAATGGATTGATCGTAAAACAGGAATGCTTTAGCGTATGCAGATAACGTTTGAAATTTTTCTTTTTTAATTTCAGATGAAGCAATCATGACTTATCGCTATCCTATACCGCATATTTATTTATTTATTTATTTATTTATTTATTTATTGATTTATTTATTATTTTTATTTTCGTAATTTGGTTCTCATCACAACCACTTGCTAAACTTTCAATATTATTTATGAAAATGTACAAGGATATTCTAAGAATAATGCTTAATCATGTTTTACATGTCATGCATACGTTTAAAATGTAAATAAATGAAATACGTTTTGTAAAAAAATCACAAAAATATGCTTTTATTAGTAGATTATTCTTTTATCCCCTATAATAGATTTCATTTTATTATCATTTATTAAATCAAATTTTCGGTTGGAAACACGTTTGTCTATGATCAGACTCCGTCGTCTACGATCAGTCTACGTTGACTATGATCAGAAAGATGTTGGCATCTGTGAATATAGTTGTACATACCAGAAAAGCATGACTGTTTATGTAATAAAATTTCAAACGAATATAAAATCTAAATGATATCAGATACTGCTATTCTGTATAATGCTTATTTAAATCTTGTGTTAATTTGTTTTCTATATGCTTTAAATATTTTTATGAAATTAATTCGGTGTTGAGAATAAAAATTCTGCATATTTAAACTTTATTTGGCATTTCAAAAAACCAATTGTAACGTATTAATAAACATTTATTTTTACATTGTACCTAAAATGTTTAAATTAAATGTTTAAATGTACCTAAATGTTACCCTTGTTTAAAGTTGACATTGTGCTAAGCACGCTTCGAAAGTATGTCGTAAATTTGTAACTCCATCATAGTCCGTTCCACGTTTTTTTCACATGGGTTTTTAAACTAGAAAGGCCGGAAATTTTAAACAAGTTTTATAAAAAAATTCTCACACCAGAATTCTTAGTTAAAATAGTTTAAATTTTTTATTTAATATATCTCCCCTATATGTATCTTTTATAATTTTTATAATGAAATTTATGGTTTGAACCGAAATCTATTTATATGGTAGCAGTCAAAATGACAGCTCATGGTCATTCTACGGTTAATTAACTCGTTGGGGAAGAGCGACCAGTATACGTATCACATAAGAAGCTAAGAATCCTTCATTATTCTCACTAGTAAATTTTAATTATGAACTTTGTCTTTTTTAACACGTTCGCTACTGCTTAGTGAAGATGTGACGGCAGTTAATGCCGCACTGTAGAAGTGGGTTTTTCCCAGAAGCCGATTTACAGTTTATAACAAAGAATCAGTGAACGATTTTTTCACGCCAGCACGTGACTGGCTATTGGACATCACCCCCCATCACGTGCTGGCGCGTGAGTGGGCCCTTAATGTTTGCACCATATCACGCGCTTTCGCGTGAGCGGCAGTGAATGTGTTAATCAAAGGATTTTGTCGATTACATTAGGTAAAAATTTCTGTTTTCAAAAACTGGTAATAAAATATTAAAAAGTTTGTAAAAACGCTCGTTCCGATATAGTTAAGTCTTTAAAAAAATCAGAGGTGTATTGTGAGATCCACCCAATGCAAACTATTCGTGAATCCCATACTATTTATGTGGTTAGCCTATTAACATTGAGTGCTATAGATTTAGATCACTAAACTTAGTGGCAAGAAAGCTTCTTTCACTGTAAATATGAATATAAATATATAATCTCTTTCACAATATGATTTCCTTCATAAAATGAGATAAAAATATTTTTCTTTTAAATATAGTTGGAAATCTGAAATTTAAACTTTATCGAAGGTGTTAATTTTGATATTAATGGATTGATTCGAGTTGAAATAGTCTGTTTTTAACAATTTGAAGTTTAATGCTTATTTACTGTTACTGGTTATTACCACGCCTTTATTAACTTCACCTGTATGTTTGTGAGTTTGTGAGTTTGTAACTCTCCTTATTTTATGTATGTTCACCGATTACTCCGAAACCATGAAACCGATTAACTTGGTTTTGGTGTTAAATGAAAGACAATGCTCTCGAATTGGTACCACTTCAGTTTCATTGAAATTGGTTCAGTACTTTTTTAGTAATTAGGCAAAAACTAATGAAATTAGTGATTTTTCGCTAATTAAAAGTGTTGTATACGTTCATTGAATGGAGTGTAGACAGCATGGCCGAGCTGTCTAAGGCGCCGGATTGAAGCTCTGTTTTTCAAAAGAGATTGTGGGTTCGATCCCCACTCCTGACATTATTTACATCTATGTAAAAATTAAAAAAAAATTCCGTATTACAATTTTTATTTTTAACCGGCTTCAGAAAAGGAAGAGGAAGTTATCAATTCGACGCGTATGTGTTTTTTTCCTATGTATGTTCACCAATCACTCTGAAACTATCCAACCGATTAATTTGGTTTTTGTATTAAATATAAATATAGTTTAAAAAAACTAAAAACCACGCTTTTAAAGTAATCAAACTAAAAAGTGAAAAATAAATATAGTTTAAAAAAATCTAAAAAACACGCTTTTTAAGTGTATCAAACTAAAAAGTGAAAAATAATTCGTACTATAAGCTGAAAACGAAAATAGATGAAAAATACTAAATTACTATAAAATCATTGTTATTATAGAAATCAATTAATAAGCAATAAATAAAATTATCGTGGAAAAAAAGCGTGGGGTGCTTCTTAAGAACTGATAGATGGAGCATGGTAGATGGAACACCCCACGCTTTTTTTCCACGATAATTTTATTTATTGCTTATTAATTGATTTCTATAATAACAATGATTTTATAGTAATATAGTATTTTTCATCTATTTTCGTTTTCAGCTTACAGTACGAATTATTTTTCACTTTTTAGTTTGATATACTTAAAAAGCGTGTATTTTAGTTTGTTAAAACTATATTTATTGTGTTATTCAAATGTATCATTAAAAGTTATTATCTGGTCTTGAAAAGTCGATGTTACACAGAATACGCCGCTTACGAAATTATTTAAGTTCATATTGTCCGTATCATTAAGTGTTAATATTTCGCCTAACTTCCGATGATTTCTTTCGAAAATATTATTAAAAATGCTTTTATAATTTTTCTACGACAGGTAAATCCATCGCTTCTCTACACGTTTGCTGAATGCCCATAAATCTAATGTTGAGTGTAACGTTCATGGCTGTGGCAGAAAATGACAAACTGATACAGAGGTATCCTAGAATAATTCCGTTTTCACCGTTTTTTTAAAGTGTGGAACCCTAAAAATCTTTTAAAACTGTTTTTACAACACATTGTTAAGTTTAAGATATATTAAAAATAT
The DNA here is from genome assembly GCA_964019185.1 of Maratus speculifer. Taxonomy (NCBI): domain Eukaryota; kingdom Metazoa; phylum Arthropoda; class Arachnida; order Araneae; family Salticidae; genus Maratus; species Maratus speculifer. The sequence goes on along the minus strand of OZ025296.1, from coordinate 75,637,642 downwards.
CATTACAGATAAAATTTTCAAAAAATATAAGTTACAGAAATTTGTAGCCTAACAAAATAAACTAATAAAATCACAATAATCTTACTAAAATTTTATCAATAACTCGGGTTCTAGTTACATAAAATTTCTTGGTACCCCCGTTTTCTGAAAAACTCCTAGTAACTTTATAATTTTTTTGATTTACAGTGCAAAAGTGTATCTGTTACAAGAATTTTTGTTCTTGTCATTGCATAATAATACCTAAGCATAGAAAATTCTGAAACTTTATATTTTTTTACAGTGTAAATGCGTATACCACTTAAATAAATACTTAATTCCACAAACAGTCAAAAATTCTGAGATAATATTTATATAGAGTGTAGCCGAATCGACTAACAAATTCAGAGTCAAATTTACCATAGAACGTGGAGTCGCAAACCATTTACTTAATCTTTAATACAGGGTGTTCCGCTGTAATCCCATATGGGTTGATAGTAATATGTTTTAAAAAACGGAAGTATATTAAAGTAAAACTTTTAAAAGACATTCTCACTTTTTTGTACATAGCATAATTTAAAAGAAGTGGTAGAAGTTTCCATTGCACGCGTCAGCAGTATACACTTTACCACACATACACGATATCACATTTTGGACTGTGACAAGAAATTCATTCGTTATCACTAATTATTTCAGCACCCTTTTTTTCCAGGTCTTTTCATAATGTTATAACACATGCCTTAAAAATATACATATATTTGCAATTGAATTGCAACGTTTTAATTTATCTCAAACGTTTTCGCTTAAAGAAAAAAAAAATGTGAAGTTACTATATTTGTTCTAAGAAATTCGAATTTCTAGAACCTGTTACATAACAGCAGCAGTAACAAAAATTTATGCATAACATACACATTTGCAATGTAAATCAAAAAATCTGTAAGGTTACTAAGACTTTTTTAGGAAACCGGGATGACCAGGACTAACTTTTATATAACTGCAACCCTGCTTACAGATAGATTTTTTAACTAGATTACTGTAATTTTAGTGCATTCTCTTAAAAACCTACAGATTTATGTTGCTTTACAAAAACTACTTTTACAGATTTACATTTTTTTTCTTTTTTTTCAGTGTAAGATTGTTTGTCCCTTTGATTCCTACTATTACCCCGCTAAATTAGTCGTCAAATTTGGCAACACTGTTTATATATTCAAAATAATACTTCTATAACATTGTTTTGTAATTTAAACATTCTTATAAAATAATGCCTTCTGTAAATGTTGAAAATTCGCAGCGTCTTTTTGCGGATTTTTTATTCAAAGTGATTTTTCTTTTATCCTCATTTGGTTTTAATGAATGATGAATTCCAAAATATAAATTATAAGATTTTCCGATTTTTCACATTCATCTCATTTCATGTCAAATATGCTTTCATTGTTATTTTAATGGAGAGATATAATATTGTTATTTTTACAGTGTTACAAACATCTATACTTATAATTTTTAATAATATATTATCGTGTAAAATATGATAATTTAGAAAAAATCTCTCTTTCTTTCAATAAAATGTTATAAAATAATTTGAGTTTTTCAAAGTTTTTTAGAATGTGAGGAAATAATTCTGGTAATAATAGGGTAAACTTATATAAGAAAAAAAAACAATTTTTTAATTTTTGTTTACAAAAGAATAAAACTAATTGTTTCTTTTTTTAACTTTAAATGATTTATTTTATCGCTTTCCAGGTAATATTTTTTTTAACTTTTATCTAGTCATATTAAAGGACTTTAAACATACCATTTTTTCTTCCTTTAATTAGATTTTTATGTGTTTGTTTTCATCTTTTTTTATCATAAAACGCCGCATAGGGAGACATAAACATAAATTTTGTTTAGTTTGAGAATTTTTATGCACTCTGCTTTTATCCCATAAAAATCTGAGAAAAAAAAGAAACTAAATGCGAAGAACAAACGAAATATGAAATTGTAAAGACAATTTATTACATTGTGCACAAATATGCTTTTTTATTACAGAAAAAAAAGAAACAAACAAAACGAAACAAATTTTTATTCCATGGATGACTTTAAAAAATACTTTCATTCTCCTACAACTTATTTTCATCAAATAATCTTAAAGATTAATTTGTTTTAGTTATCTATAACACTATCAACAGTAGCAACACTTTTGGATGTGGTACAAAGAATTTTTCAATGGTTTTTACACATTTTTCAGTAGAAAGACTGACAGAGAAAGCAAGATTTTTCAAATTTATGTAAGACATGTTTTAAAACTTACGTCGTCATTTGCGTTATTCTGTTAAAATAGCTGAAATACATAGACTAGGGACTTGGCGAAATATGTGTTTGCGAAGCAGCGGGAAATTAAGTAAGTAAATCCGGGATGTATGAAATCTTCCCCCAGTATATCTGCCCCCGTCCGCCATTTTGACCTCTACATTAGAAGGGGGTAGATATCCAGTGCTGCAGCGTATCACTTCTACGAGGGCCTGATATCTGCCCCCAGTATTTATACCCCCATATCAGAAAGGGGCAGATTTCCAATACAGAACATTTTGTCTTCGTCGAGAGCTGGATATCTACCCCCAGTATATCTGCCCCCGTCCGCCATTTTGAGCTCTGCATTAGAAGGGGGTAGATATCCAGTGCTGCAGCATTTCACTTTCTACGAGTGCCTGATATCTACCCCCAGTATATCTGCCCCCGTCCGCCATTTTGACCTCTGCATTAGATGGGGGTAGATATCCGGTGTTGCGGCATTTCACTTTCTAGGAGAGCCTGATATCTACCCCCAGTATATCTGCCCCCATCCGCCATTTTGAGCTCTGCATTAGATGGGGGCAGATATCCAGTGCTGCAGCATTTCATTTTCAACGAGAGCCTGATATCTACCCCCAGTATATCTGCCCCCGTACGTCATTTTGATATCACAGTAGAGGGGACATATATAGAGTGCTAGAATATTTTTTAGGTTCGTCGAGAACAGTAAATCCTGGATATATATCCTTTCTGCGTATAGTTTTTATTGTTTCTGCTAATAATCATACGGTTTATTTATCTAGAAATTTGTAGACGACACTTAAAATATAACTCTAAAATTATATAATATATATGAGGACGTATACTTCAAAACGCACTTTATCGACATTTTTCAAAATGAATTTTCTGTATGAACCTATTCTATTAATAAATCTGCATAAAAGAAAAAAAACTATAATTTTAGAAAAAAAAAATGAAAGAAAGAAAGAAAGAAAGAAAATTTTAACGTGTGTTTTGGCATTGTAAAATCTTGGTGTTTACAATGAAAACTAATAGTTTTTATGATATTTATTTAAATCGCAAAAATTTTACTTTCTGGAAAAGGCAAAATTTGAGCCTCATGCCCTATTATATATACATGCAAGATTTTTAGTACTTTTGTAGATTTTTAGCATTTTCCAACAAAGTTAAAAAGTGCTTTTGCATTTTGTTTGTTTGTCCGTCTGTCCATGCACTGACTTCCGTAAATACACTCGGATTTTTATGCTATTGATAAAACTTATTTAGGTTTATTAAAACATGTTTGTTATTGCATATGAAGTATGTACTGTTAAAGTTTCAATTTTAAGGACACTCAAAAGAATTGAAGAATATTTTAATGACATTGCGCTATTCCAAATCTTTTGAAACTGGCATTAATTCTTGAATTTCTTTACGATCACGTTAAAATAGAAAATTCTTAAAATTTTTTATTGATTTACACGGACACATAAAAGAAATCGGTTACGGTACTGTCTTTGCATAATAATTGCTGGAGTGTACGTTTTAAAATTCGGTATACGCTTTTAAGTTTGATTAGTTTTTTTTGCATATTACTCTTTATATTAAATTCTATACCTAATACACAGTACCAAAGAACAGAATTCTATTTAATGTTTATTAAATCAAAAAAAAAAATACTTATATGTTTTAAATACTCGAAATGATAATAATAAAAATATCCGCTTTTTTTCAACTTATTTAATAATTTAAAATGTGGTTTCAATATCTATATTATAAAGACCAAAAGTATCTGTGCTTAACGCATACGTCATTTTAAGAATGGCAACACTTTAAAGTTTGAAATGCATTTCTGGTTTTGCAATTTTTTCTACTGCAAATTTTTGTATTTCTTAACAGCGCACTTTTTTAATTTTTACACCATCGTATAGGGGAAAAATGTACTTTAAACTCAATTTATTTGAATACTGTATCTTAATTTATTTTTGAAACATTAATTTTTTTGTAGTTTGTAATACCGTTTTTCTAAACGTGGCAACAGAAGTACTCTATGTTTATTAAAACCAAAGGGAAAATAGCCGAAAAAAAACCAGATTACTGAATTTTTATGTTGCTATTTTTTTTTTATTAAAAGTGAAAAAAAAATAATTAAACTACGTTGTGTCAAGAATATTGTCTGTTATAAAACCCAGTGAATGTTTGTTTCCTTTATAAAATTTCATTTACACTTTAAAAAATATATATGGATAGTTTAGTATCTGTTTTAGTTAATAGCTATGGAGACTTCCAAGTTTTTAATCAAAATGATCAAATTAAATTATCGATTTTCTTTAAAAAGAGAATACAGATATGAAAGGTGTATATTTAAATTTTGATACGGTGCAAATGACGTCAGGTTTAGGTTTGGGGAACATATTCTATGTTTGAGTAAAAGTACAATTAATTCTGCTTTTTTTCATATTGGAATACAAGCATTAAAACCTTAATATTAATAACTTTATTATAATAAAAGATTTTTATTTTTATTTATTTTTTATTTTTTAGATGTAGAATAAAATTTAATTTTAATAATATCTGTAACTGAGTTTTATATAAATAGTATTTTGTTAACTTTAGATTGAATATAATTTCACATAAAGAAGTACTTTACCATTAAATTAATTAAAAAATATAAAATACAAAAACAAGTTAAAGAAGGACATGTACACAGTTAAAAACTTCATAAGCTAAAAATTCCATGTTTTGAGTGAAAAGAATAGAATACAGTCATGAGAAAAAAAAAAAAAAAAAAAAAAAAAAAACACCTTATTAACGCCTCAACAAATTATTGTAGAAGAAAGTTGTTGGTACCAAAGGATTGGAAATAAAGTGTACTTTCAAATGATGCATATAAAATGTGCTTAGTGGAGGGAGGTGACATGTACATATTAAAACGAACCGAAACTTTTTTTTTTCAATGTCAATACCCAGTTTTAACAAGATATTTCAAATTTTTGGTTTAAATTATGCCTAAAATATATATATATACATGTATTACCCATTTTAACAAAACATTTGGGGTGGCAATAGCCGAAAGATATTAAGCGACTAAAATGGTCTTATTAGTAAAAAATAATATACATTAATAGAAGAGACATAATCATTCTGTAGCATTCCAATAATCGAGTACATAACTTCAATTTAGATGCAGCCTCTGAAATATGCTTGTTTTAAAATAATTAATTTCTTGGAAACTAATTGTACAATAAGAAATTTATGAAAATTTGAATTTAGGCTAATTTAAGGGTGTAAAATCTATTTATGATGGCAAAATTATTTGTTGGTATTGAATTAAAGAACAAAATTAGGATTTGTTTTTATATAAAAATGGTCCCCTAAGCGATTTTATGTACATCATTTAAAAGTAGACATTATTTATAATCTTTTGCTAACAGCAACTTTCTACTAAAATAATTTAGTGCACAGTTGATAGGGGGTGGTTACCTTTTTCTTCTACGATTGTACGTAAAAGGTTCAAAATATCTCAAATTTAAAGAAAAGTAATTTTAGAAATTTTTGGAGCGAATTATTATTAGTAGTATTGTTATTTGCATTTACATATGTTTGTTAAGATTTCTATATTATACTATTTACTTTTGGATTTTCCTTGTTTTGCAAATTTGCATATACAACAATAACGCTTTTAACCATTAACAAAATGAATTGATAACTGAATGTTCTATATAATAGTTCTGAACTATTCTATATAATAGTTCTATATAATAGTTCTATATATTCTAAATAATAGTTCTGAACTATAGTAGAACTTTCCTGTTATGATAAAATATATTAATAGGATGTGTATCTTCACTATTGAATTTTTTAAAATTATTAAAATTTTTAATGATTTATGGGAAGTGAAAATTCATGTGAAAGGTTATAGTTGTTTCTGCCCTCTTGAGTTATAAAAAGATACATATATATAGAATGTAACCCATTTTATAATCTGAAATCCCCCTCTTTTTTTATATAATTGTAAATGAAACTATATTCAGAAATTTAAAGCAACATTTATACTAAAAAAATTTTTTTTTGTTATTGTGTGTGTGTGTTAGATTTAAGGGTGTTGTAAGAGATTTTCTCGAAATTTTTCTAATTTACAAACTCATTTTTAAATGTCAAACAATGTTACTTACAGACGTGATTATTGAATTGATTTAAAATTTACTAATATTTCAATTTTAGATAACTGAATTACATGTTGAATTTTAAGCGATTGTTGTATGATGACAAATTTATAACACTATCATATCTTAAAAATCAATTTAGAGCGCTTTAGGAAATTGAATTCAAATGCTAAGTGCTTTTAACAGCAATTTATTAAAGATTGTCTCGTATGAAAATTGGAAACTCCGTTCGATTTTACAGGGTCTAAATAACAGTATCTGTCGTTCTCATACAAGTACAAATAAATATGAATCCTGGAAAGTAACCAATTTAGATTTGAAAACAGTGTTAATGCTGCTTTCAAATTTAAAGAAGCTATTTCCTAGTACTTTTCAGAATTCATTTTTGCTCGAAAGCACTCGAAAATTAGGTGTTTATTCAGAAACTAATCGAATGACTTGTCCCTTTTATGATAAAAGTAATGATTTAAAAGCAATGATAAACTAGTCGTTGGGGGCCACCGTAATACTTACCCATCATGGATATGTATATGAAAATAAAACATATGAAAACTATTTATACAATGCATTGCAATTCATAAACAAAATTTAAATATTGTTAATATACATAGTAATGCTATATTAAAGAACTGCTGATGTACCAATTTCGACAAATTATATAAAACGCCAAACTACTCAAGTAGTACTGAACTGCGTAAAAGAAACATCCTTATAACTCCAAAAATAATAATTCTATTAACTAACAATTAATTGCGTCGGATGAAGCGTCTCATTTCCAATTAAAATATACCTCTGAATTGAAATTTGAATGAAATACAGGGTCATGAAAAATCGAAGAATGTGGAAAACAGGATTACAAATATCTCGGCAACTAATAATTCGATCGACTTCGTTCTATATGCAAAATGTGTGTTATTTTATTGCCTTTTACGTCCATTCCTTAAAACAAAAAAATTCGAACACCTTTCATCAGAACGAATTTTTCGAGGGTCCGAAAAAAATAGTTCCAGATAATCGAGGATGCTGATATTAAATAGGCTTCGTCCCATTCTTACATACTAACTACATACAAAATTTCAAGTCTCTATCTCAATTTGTTCGGGAGATAGAGCGTTTACAGACAGACAGACAAACAGACGGACGGCAAAATTTTTTTTCTAAAAATATGTTTTTCGGAATCTCCACTATCTAAAACGTGTAAATCCGACAAAAATTTTTTTTCGATTTTCAAAACGATTGCAAGACTTACTACGTATGATGGGTAAGTAAAAGCAATATGGTTTTACAGAAAATACATATATATACATATATAAAGTATATGTGTGCAGAATTTTTGTGAATTGAAAAAAAAATAACTTTATTTATAGCCGAAATTATCCATAAAGAGCCCAATTTGGAAAATTTATGCCAACAGAAATGAGTCTTTCTAACAAAAAAAAGAAAAAAAAATCTGTAACTTCGTGCTCATAAGTACAAGAGACGGGGGTGGCAAAAATATCCGGTTCCAGAGACGCCGAGTGCTGTTCGTACAGGGGAAAGCAGTGAAGGGTCGCCACATGCGCAGTTAACCAGTCTCCGCTTCACTCAAGTGAAACTACACGTTTACTAATTCTAATCCTCTAGAAAAACTTTATGGAGATATTTCGTTTGCATATCAATATTTTTATATGATTTTTTTTTTTTTATTGCTGAGGCAGAAATGTACATCAATATTTTTATATGATTTTTTTTCATTTTTTTACTGAGGTAGAAATGTACGAAAGACATTATCCCCTTTTAGGTGGGTTTGTAGTTATGTAAATACGTAGCACCTATAGTGATCGTCCAGTCTGTCCGCCCTCATACAACAACGCAAAAACTACCCAATCATATCGTTTGAAATTTCAAGTATAAAATTGCTGTATAACTGTGTCGAGTCATTTCAGATTTTATGAAAATAGGTTGTATAGTTCAAATAAAGGTCAATTAAAGTATTCTGTTGCATTAAGGCTAATGGAAATTTTTTTTTTCAAGTGCATTTTAATGAAGTTGCAGTATTTCGATCATAAAAAATTGGTTTATCTATGAAGTATATACCAAAAATAAGTTCTGTATAATCTGTGGGGTGCAAAGAATATTTGTTTTTAATTTACAGGGCCACTAAAAATTATTCCATTACATAATGGTATAGGGAAAAATATTACTGAAGACGCGTTTTAATTTTATTAACCCATTATACATATTATGATATTCATGTACGTTGCGGAGGTTTACGATAAGTTACATCCTGTATAATAGAAAGCAGTTATAGTGTTTACAGGGACGCACAAAAGGAGTGACTCATATAAAAGATTACGAATATACTGTATCGGATGTGCTGCATACTACACCATGGTCTGATTATTTGTAAAACTTCATTATAGTACGAACGCACCTCATTTGCAACATTTGACGTGCAATTTCGGATTTGTTTGATTTTGTTTGCAGATATATTTAAGTACAATATTTTCACTTTCGAACCGGATTCGAAAGTGAAAGTATCCTCATAAAAATTCTGCAATCAAAACCGAAAAAGTGTAAAAAAGGTCCTTTTGATATTAGAATATGCATACTGTGTTCTTTTTTTATTCTTTTTTTTTCTTTGTATTGACTTACCCATTACTAAATATTAGCATTAAATGTTTTAATTATCAGTTCATTTACATTCTGTTTTTATATCAATATCTTTTATGCAATAGATAACTGAAGTCTGCTGATTAACATATGAACCATTAAAATGTTGAATGGGACAGAAGGTAAATGGAAAAAAGTGACCGGAAAAAAAACTTATCGCAAAAAAGTAGCATAAACTACAAAAGCGGAAAAATGTGACACGAAAAAAAAAGGTGACACAGAAAAAAGTTATCGGAAAAAAGTGACAAGGAATTGATTTTGGGGATTTATTATTGATTTTGGGGATTTATTATTGATTTTCGGGATTCATTGGTTAAGTATAAAAGGGGGATCGGGGGGAGGCGATTACGTAAATGGGTTATGCTGACTTAATTGTTTTGGTTAAATTTTTGGATATGCATTCATACTGAAAAGACGCTTGCCCAATTATTTTTGGGAAGGAACGATTACCTCCCCCCATCCGCCCTAAATTATATAAATGGGCTTTTATGCAGAATTATCCAACTTGTATCAAATTTTGGATACAAGTTTTTTTCTGATAACGCTTATGTATAGTATATAATACCTGAATTGATTTGGTAGTTTAATGGTTAAGCATAGAATGGGGACGGGGGAATAACCTCTCTTAAATTAAATTAATAGCTTTTTACACAAAATTATCCGACTTGCTTGGAATTTTGGACATAAGTTCATTATGATAAGACAATATCTAATTAAATATGGGACTCTTTTACCTATAATAAAAGGGAAGACGAGCAATTATCTCGCTTCAAATTAGATAAATCGTTTTTTATGCAGAATTATCCGATGTATTTTAAATTTTAAATGCAGGTTCTTTCTTATAAGGTGATCCCCGAATAGTTTTAAGGGTTTAACCCCTTGGGGACGAGCGACACGTATACGTGCCGCAAAAAGGCTTAAGAATCATCGTTTATTCCCACCGGTAAAATTATACTGTAAAATTTGCCTAATTCAATCGGAGCACTTTCTTGATTTAAGAAGAAGCAAATTTCTGTTTTTTAAGACTGGTGACAAAACATTAAAAATTTCGTTAAAGGCTCCCGTCGCGAAGGGGTTAATGGCTAAGTATAAAGTGGAGACGGGGGGTAACCCATCTTAAATTAAATAAATGGCTTTTTACGCAGAATTATCGGATTTGCTTCAAATTTTTCATTATGTTGGCGTATCCCAGATATGGTGTTCTTTTGCTAATTAGAAAAATGGGACAGGTGATTCTTACCTTCCCCCCTTAAATCAGATTTTTTTATGCACACTTATCCAATGTATTTCATGTTTTGAATATAAGTTCTTTCTTATAAAGTGAAACCCGGAATAGTTTAAGTGTTTAATGGTTAAGTATAGAGGGGGAAACAGGGGATAACCCCCCTTAAATTAAAATAGTTGGCTTTTTACGCAGAATTATCTGATTTGCTTCAAATTTTCGGTGTAGATTCATAATCATAAAGTATTTCCCTGATTAGCTATGGGGTTCTTTTGCTAATTAAAAAAGGGGAGCAGTGATTACCCTCCCCCTCCTTAAATAAGATAAATTTTTAGCACAATTGTCCAACATATTTCAAATTTTGGATATAGGTTCTTTCTGATAAAGTGAAGCCCTGAATTGTTTTAAGGGTTAAATGACTAAGTATACAGGGAGAAACCAGGGATAACCCACAACTAATCAGGAATTCGCCTTATCATAATGAACCTACATCTAAACTTTTAAGCAAATCGGATAATTCTGCGGAAAAAGGGGGGGTATCTTCCGTTCACCCCTCTATACTTAGCCATTAAACCCTTTAAACTATTCAGGGATTCTCTTTATTGGAAAGAACGTATATTCAAAATTTGAAATACATCGGATAAGTGTGCATAAAAATATGTATAATCTTATTTAAGGGGAGGATAATCGCCTCCTTTTTAATTAGCAAAATAACCCTATAGCTAATCAGACATATCCTTTGTCAGAATAAACCTACATCAAAAATTTGAAGCAAATCGAATAATTCTGGGCAAAAAAGCCTTTTTTTTTAATTTAAAGGGGGTTATCCACCGTCTCCCCCTTTATATTTAGCCATTAAACCCTAAAACCTATTCCAGGATCCATTTATTGAGAAAGAACTTATGTCCAAAATATGAAATACATCTGATAAGTATGCATAAAAACAATTTGACTAATTTAAGGGGAGGTTATAACCACTCGTCCCTTTTTAATTAGCAAAATATTCCCACATCTAATCAGGGATACACCTTATCATAATGAATCTATAATCCAAAATTTGAAGCAAATCCAATAATTCTGTGTAAAAAGCCATTTATTTAATTTAAGGGGGTGGGGGTTGTATTCGATTCACCTTCTATACTTAGCCATTAAACTCTTAAAACTATTCAGGTATTCAGCTTTTTAGAAAGTACCTACATTTAATAGAAATACATCGTGTAATTCTGCATACAAAACGATTTTTCTAATTTGAGGCGAGATAATTGCCCGCCCTCTCCTTTATTAATAAGCAAAAAAAATCTCATAACTAATCAGAGATACTTCTTATCATAATTAACTTATGTCCAAAATTCCAAACAAATCGGTTAATTCTGCATAAAAACCTATTAATTTAATTTAAGAGAGATTATTCTCCCGTTCTCCCTCTATGCTAAACCATTAAATTCTCAAATCTCTTCAGGCATTATATACTATATATAAGCCTTATCAGAAAGAACCTATATCCAAAATTTGACACATTTTGGATAATTCTGCATAAAAACCGATTTATCTAATTTAGGGCGGTTAAGTGAATTAAATGATGAAAAATGAGCCACTGCTCTTCAAGGGGTTAATAAACATCAAATTTGTAGATACATATTACCGAATTTTGTCAGAATTTATACTTTTAAACGAAAACCTAATCTCTTATCAGGATCTGTACAATATTCATATTTTTTCTTTATCGTCGGATTTACACGTTTTAGGGGGGTCAAAGATTCCAAAAAACACATGTTTACCAAATATCTCTCTGTGACATAAATTTTGTGGACACTCTATCTCAAGAATTTATAAACAGAATTTCACAAAACTTCATATTCAGGTAGTCCCTGAAATACATTGGTGGTAATTAGTTTTTGGTGTACATCGATCAATAAGTTGCGCTGCTATGTTGCATTTTTTACGATTTACTCAACAGCTATATCTTGATAACTAATACGCATATTTCCATCAAACTTCCGATTCAGTTAGTCCTTGATATGAACTGATGTTTGTTTATATTTTAGTGTAAATATTTCAAGAAGTGGCGCTGCTATGCTATATCTTTTCACAATTTTTGCTATCGTTCTGTCTCAAGAATTAAGGGTGTATTCCAAACCAAATTTCTTATTTTCCGATTTATTTTTAAATTCATTTTTGCTCTCAAGTGCATCAAACTGGCAAATTCTATTATTAAGAAAGTACACAATGTGCCGTGCTTATTGAGTTTTTGATAAATGGAGAAAATATTGCGCAAAAAAAAAAAAAGGCTGTCAAAAATGACGTTTTGAACCGAAGTTGTTGAAGCGGAAGATCTAAAACAAAAAAAATAAAATAAAATAAAATAAAATAAAAATAAAAATAAAAATAAAAGATCAGAGTGAGAAAATAATTGTTTATAAATCCAATTCTAATGAATTGAGGGGAAAATTAAATCACACGGCATCTTCAAAAATCATCTTAGCAAATTTCATGTTTCTACTTTTAAAAATGAGTCTGAAAATGTATCAGAAAATTTCGAGCTGTTGAGAGTGGGAACATGTTTTTTCGAATACACCTTTAATGCACGGAATTTCATAAACGTTTACTTCAGGTAGTCATTCATATAAATTGACGCTGATTAGTTTTATTGTAAATCGCTCAATAGGTGGAGCTGCTATGCTGCATTTTTTTACGATTTTTGCAACAACTCCATCTCAGGAACTAATACACGGAATTTAATGAAAATTTATTTTCCTGGTAGTCCCTGATATAGATTGATGTTGATTAGTTTTTGGTTCAAATCGCTCAACAGGTGGCGTTGCTCTGCTACATTTTTACGATTTAGACAACAGTTTTATGTCATTAACTAATGCACTAATTTCCGTCGTCGATTCCGTTTGTGATTTTTTTTTCTGCGATGTTTAAAAATTGACATCATAAACATTGAAATCAAAAACATAAAAAAATAAAGGTACCAAAGCAGCATATCTACGTTCAATTTTCTCTCTGAAAATGACAATCTATTAAAAAAATAATTTTTTGAAACTCACACTTTTGTATTATTTATTTATCTATTTATTTATTTTTGAAATATTTAAAGTTTTCACCCAGAATTTAAATACGAAAAGACAAATCACACACGCTTTAACATTACATTCATATTTAAGAAGATTTCTTCAATTTTAAACGATATTGACATTTAACCTTTCAAGCAAATTCGTTTCCAGAGATCTCTTCAGGATTTTTTATAGGTAGATTTCGTAAAGAATACTATACCTATTATATTTTCCCCTATGTTGACATTTCTGAAAACTTTTTGCAGATCCATGCAAATCATGAGTAATAGAATCCAAAGCCCCCCCCCCCCTCCAGTTTAAAACTTTATATAAATATCTATCTGTTCATTCACTTATATGTATATTTATTTATTTATTTATACCGTATATACTAGTGTATAAGTCGAAGAATTTTACACAAAATTTGGGAGTTAAAAATAGGGGTCGGTCGACTTATACACGAGTTAGTAAGATTTTTTTTTTTTTCACAGGGCTAGTCCTTTTATGGATTTATGTTAGAGAGACAGGTTAAAACGAACAATAAGTCCCTAAGATTGACAAAAAAAAAAAAAAAAAAAAAAAATATCTCAACAAAAATGTCTCTGTAATTCTTCTGCACCCATTCCCTCATGCAATGCTCTTCAACGCAGGAAATTAAATTTCAGCATTTGAATACCCCCTTTAAAAAGAATTCAACGTGAGAATGCTTGTAGACGCCTCTTCTAAAAGTCCTACAATACAAAGAAGTTTTGTACATTAGCAGTCTAAGAAACTTTTTACTCTGGTAAATAAGGCTTAAATAGATTTTTCAAAGATTTTTTTTTCTTTTTAAATACCGAATTGATGGGAATAGGCTTCAAAATAATTTAAACTTCTGCGTTTTTACATAATTATGCTTTTTAAAAATATTACACTTAAAAAACTCTGATTAGAAACGCAGAAAAAAGTTATTATTGTTATTACTATTTTATTATTATTATTATTATTGTTTTATCTTCGATTGCATTTCATTTTTCAATATAAGTGCTATTGAAGTTTCAATAAGGAAAGCTTTTTTCTTTTAGCGATAAGAGCCGTTGGCGCCTAGATTTTTGCACTCCTGTATATCCACGTAATTTCTATAATTTTGCATAAATCTCTTGCAACCTCATACATAAAATCAAGGAGAAGAAAATCTCGGTCATGTTCGAAATGGCCAAAATCAGACCAAGGAGGTGGAAATGGGGAAAGGGTTTGTGAAAACAGAAAAAACCCATAATTTCACAATTGTGATGTACATAAAATCAATTACCGTTTTTATTACTTCTAAGAAAAGTTCTAAAAATGTATCTATGACAGATTTTTGACATCATTAAAAATGGGCTCAAATTGCGCAAAAAATAATGTTTTAACCCTTTCAGGGCAAGGCTTTTCTGCTCCCAAACTGGTCATATAATTAATTCAAACTGCGATTTTTGAACAAACTGATTTATAAATAATCGAAAGCTTTTAGTCATGCATATTATGCGATCAAAATTGCAGTAAAAATTTACTGCTACCGTTTGTCAGTTTAAAGCTGCAGATTAACCGTTTCCAGACTGCAAAAGACGTCCTTAAAAGGATTAAAATAAAACAAAAAAAAAATCATATCTTCGTCGATTCACAAGATATTAAATGCAATTAAATTTATTATAAATGTTTTTAATATTATCTACAACTTTTACATTGGCAAGTTTTTCATGGGACCAAGTCTAACAGAAAAAGAATCATAAAGGGAGAGGAGGTTAGAGAAGAAAAGAAGTCACAGTAACATAATTCTGATTAAAAAGGCGCTTACTGAAAATTGAATTAAAAACTCATCAAAAGCGGCTAGATGAAAATGCGTTTATTTCTAATCTTGATTTACTTTTTTTTTGTGAAATTAGTAATTAACTTTCAAGTATACTTTACGGCTATATTCTGAGGCGGTAGGGGCTTTTTCTAATTATTTGCTTAAATCGTAAATTACGCGTGACAGTATTGCCCTTGATGTGCAGCACTTTTACCACTAAATATCAGCCTTTTTGCATGAAAATTAAACAGGGAATTTGAAATCACCACATTTGTATTTCATAAATTTTTTAAAACGTTTAGACAATAATAAATATATTTTTAAATAATTTAAATGTATTTATTGGTAGTCGATAAAAAAAAAAACAGAAGAATGCTTCTGCAAGCTTTTTATACTAGATTTCCGTTTAAAAATATAAAGTTGTTCAAATTAATGAACGGTTTTATTTCAGGTGTTTTTAAAGCTAATATTTTGATCCCGACTAAAGCTAGGCGAGACACCTACTATTTATATGTTGTTAAGCATTGTATGTCTTTGCAAATTAGTTAAAGGAAAAAAAAGAATCTTCCACGCATACATTTTTATCGAGGAAAATAAAAATAGTAATGTAATTGGAAAATGTTTCCTTAAAATTTTATTAGTTCGAGGGAAATATTTCTATATTGAAGTAGTAAAAGAATCGTAAATATTCCAAGCTAAAACATGGTTTTACTTTAACTTTTAAGTCTTGAGCAAATTTTAGCTTTGGATATGAAATTGGAATCCACTCGCTCAAGAATTTTTAAAATTATAAATATATAACGTTATTTTGCACCCTGAATATTTTTTAACATTAGTACTAATTATCCTAAAAATATTGCAATTTTTATACATTTTAGCAACATTTTTATTTTAAATATGAGCTTTGATATTAATAACCGAAAAAATTATTTAACTATGATTGCAGCCAAAATTTGTGCTTAAAAACAATTTTAAGGACATAAGAGAGATTGTTCGTCAACTAGCAATTGATTATAATCAAAATCAAAGATGCATTATGTTTATAGGGACATATTTCTTAATTCCTTAAATTTGACTAAAATTAGCCGAAATTTTCGTTTACAAATGTATAAAAAGTATTAGGATTGTCAAGCTTGTAAAAAGTTTATCTTTTATATTAACACTGTTTGTAAAGCAGATTTTGATTCGATTAAAGAAGGTGGTGCTGATTAAACAAATGACAAACGTTGTTTTCTTAATTAAAAAAAAAGACTTATTCAGTAGTACAGTGATTTAAATAAGCGGCAAATTTCCATATGTTTAATTGTAGGGGGGGGGGGCGTATGTTTAGTCTGCCCAGGGGCCGTGAAACCTGGTATTGGCCGTGCACACTAGAAATTCAAATTGCTACACCTCAGCCATTTTACAAGATATGGACGAAACAAAAAATGCTCCGACCCTTTTTTATAAAGTTCAAACACATAAAACACGCTTAATTTTTTCATTTTTTGTACCTCATTTTAATTTTTAATTTTTTTTTTTAGTTTTAAATCGCCGCAGGGCCGGTTAGAGGGGAGGGGGGTACAGTGGGAAACTGCCCAGCGGCAAGGGCACTGGGAACAAGATGGGGCCGTATCAAATAACTATAGAGATTAAATAATATTACAAATCTGAACTTTCACACATTTTTTTATTATTATTCACAAGTTAACTGGAAAAATGTTTCCCAGAATTGTTGTGAGAATATTTTCACCCAACACATAGAACCATTGGTAAAAGAATCCCTGCATAAGAACCATTGGTAAAAGAATACTTGCATAGAACATAGAACAAGACAAATGTTATCTTGTTTTGTACTGAGGTCAGTACTAATCTAAATCTGTCACTTCATTCATCATTCTTTACAAATAGCCAGGCACTTCCTGTTTTCCTAAGAAATTCAGAAAGAACCCTTCTTTGACCACAAATTGTCATACCCATGCCTTCAGGCTAAAGAGCCTGTGGACTACAACAGGTCTATCTGATACTGGCAGCTAGACCGACTCAATATCGGACAAACGATGCAACAGTTAGGGCACGGCCCGCGCTAATTGGGGTCTCCTAGGGAGTTCCAATTCTCTGATTACCGAATAACCATAACGAGATTTATGCAGGAGTCATGCACGAGAAGTACATGCTTCCCTTAGAAAGTTTTGAAGGGGCCCAAAATTGAGAACACAGGGGGCCCTGAATTTTGCATGGAATTAACTTAATTCTAAAATTTTATCTAATTTCTTATCAAATTATTAATTATGCATATATGCATATATATATAATTTGTATTATTTAAGTGCTTCGTAAATGCAAACAACAAATTAATTTTTCATGCAAGAGATCAGTTTTTGTACATTATTTTAGATAAATTTTTATTTTACATATTGAATTTTAGAATTGTTAAATTTAGCTTATATGTACAAGAAAAAATAGCTATTGCGGTTATTGTAAGAAGTATATCAAAATATTGACACTTTATGTTGTGCATACATTTTTAATTCAATCTTTTCATCCAATTATATTTTTATATTAGCACCATGCTAATCTCTTTTAGCATATTTTGCTTGACTGTATTCAATTTTAATGTAAAAAGAAAAAAAAAGGAAAAAATATTGATTAATGAAATACATATGAAATCAAGTGAGCCACTCTTTTGAATAATATTTGTAGCAGTGGTGAGTTTCCAGGTATCTCGAATGTAAATTCTTTACAAATGAAAGGGGCCCCCCGAAATGATACTGTGCTTCCCATAGCATCAGAGCTTAATCGGGCCCTGCCTTCTTACAGGGAAATACTGCTTTGAAATACTATTTCCTCTGTACAAAATAACATTTTCCCCATGATTTGCTTTTAATATTTCTTTTGAGAATTTCTGAAAGTCGAAGTTGGTATAATTTTCAGAGAGTGTGTAGTTTTGACAATCTCAAAAATAACCATTCACACAAAAAATCTCAAATTATCTTATAAAATTGGTTCACTAATTTATTAATGGTTTTTATAATCTTCGATTAACCCTTTATCTACCGACGGTACTTATAAGTCCATTAAAATTATTCATTATAAAATTCTTTTAATACGTCAATTAGTTGTAATACTGTTTAGAATGAGTTACAGATACATTATTTTGTTCCAAAAGCATTATTAGTTACACAAAACAAATATATTTTTAAAAGTATAATTTCTTTCCCTTTGTATCTTTTCAGCTTTCTTGGCCCTGAGGGAGGGGGATGGGGATTTTTCATTTCGAAATACAGTCGGCTCTCGTTAATTCAAAATCGGATAAATCGAATCTTCACTTAATTCGAACTGAACATGAAGTTCTGAAATTTTCAATGGCAGAATAATGTTAAAATTTTCAGTTAATTTGAACTCATTTTCTCTTGATATCGTTTAAATCAAACTAACGGGAACTCCAATTTTTCATTTTTTCTTTTTTTTTTAAACTCCAGATCCTTGAAATAACTTGATTTCTTTCATTTTAGTAAAAATTGTTCTGAATTAGTATAACATAATCCCATTCATTTGATATCCGCTTTCTAATTATCCGTATGCAGACCCTGACTATCGCAAGGGCACTCGAGGTCTATGCCCAGGGAACGAAATTTCTGTGGAACACAAAACCTTTCCTATTTCATCTAAATTTATATCGTAAAAATCATAATTGCGGATGGAAAAGTGATATTATTTCGGTAAAATGACAAAAGTATACCTCAATTTATGTTTAAAAGCACGTTTCAATAAATAGTAGAATTTCTTTCTTAATTTTTATTTATAGAACTGTTTTTCAATTTTCCAGGAATTTTTTTTTTCAGATAAGTATATAATGTGTGAAAAAACTACTATCAGTAAATTAACCAATCTATGGGGGCACGAAAATTTGAAAGTGCCCTGCACATAGAAACTTGTTAGTCGGGCCCTGTCCGTATGTCTGTAAATGACACATCCACCTCTTCTTCCATTGCGATTGTTCCTAATTCCTTAATTGGTTTATGTATTTATCTATTTTAATTTAATATTAAGTCACATTCTAACTTGAACAGCTGAAATGAATTTAGAAAATACTATAATTCCTCTGTAAAAGATATCTTTTAATTATGTTTTTCTGTCATACTTACCATAATTCGAACATTTCTTGTGGTCCCAGCAAGTTCGAATTAACGAGAGCCGACTGTATTTCTACATTTATATTGTAAGAACATCATATTTGTACATTTTATAATTCTACAAAATACTAAGAAAACAATTTAAAATAAAAGATTTGAGTGGGTTATAAATATTGCACAAAATCCCTGTAAATTCAAATTTAATTAATCCTTCTAAATCCTCCAATCCTTCTAAAATCCTTCAAAAATTTATTAAATGATTAATAAGGAAAGCGTCTTTTCAATATGGGCGTATATCCAAAAATTAAGCCAAAACCGTTAATTCAGTGTGAAAACCCATTTACCTAAATTAAGAGCCGCCGTCTGATCAAT
The DNA here is from genome assembly GCA_964019185.1 of Maratus speculifer. NCBI lineage: Eukaryota > Metazoa > Arthropoda > Arachnida > Araneae > Salticidae > Maratus > Maratus speculifer. The sequence continues at coordinate 75,618,002 of OZ025296.1, read as the reverse complement.
GAATCCCCAAAATCAATTCCTTGTCACTTATTTTCCTGTAGCTTGTTTTTCCGTAAACTTTTTCCGCGTCACTTTTCTCCGCTTTTATAGTTTATGTCACTTTTTTCTGTTTACCTACCAGATGGGGGAAATAGTGAAGGAGCTAAATCACCCCTTAGCTTCCTCCAGAGTCCCCTCTCTAATGGTATCAATATTTATTACTCTTTTTACAAAATGCATCTTTCAATTTTCCTGAAGAAAAGAAAAAGAGAGAGAGAAAGAGAGAGTAAGAAACTAATCTTCACTTTTAGATTTTTAACTGCCTTGATTCCATTGAAATATGCCAAACATTTTGCTTTAAGAATCCTATTATATCAGTTATTTTGTATTACCTTGCTTGCGGTAAAAAAAATTTCGATACAGTGCTGGAAACGGTTCTAGATCGGAACATTTCTTTATCCTAAAAATTAAATCCAGATGCAATAAGTAGCTGCCATTTGTTTCGTCGGTCACTTTGATAATTTAAAGCAATGATCTTATACAGTATGAATGGATATATGTTTGTAATAATTGATTTATACTTGAAATGATATAATCACATGCAGAATTTTAAATTTAATTACTGTGAATTGTTAAATGATTAATTTTATAATTCATATTATTAATGAAATAAGGTCAGGCAAGTTAGTTTTAACGAGAAATAACATCATCACTGAACTGAATTGTGTTTAAAACAGCCATCACTTTAAAATAATCTAAAAATTCGTCGGAAAACAATTGATAAAACTAAATTACAAATACAATCAGTTGCAAAAAATCAAACCTGTGGAATTAATATATAAAAGTATTTTTTAAATATAATAATAAGTTTCTGCATTATGAAATTAATAATTTTAGGAATATATAATGATATTCGATTTATATCTGTTCTGTTTCAAGGAAACTTTAAAAGTTGTTTAGAAAGCTAATATTTGCTCTTCACTGAAATACTGTGTAATCAAAGTTGCGTTCTCTTTAAATTATTTCTGAATGAGAAAATACAATTTAAATCAATGTCCAATGCATGGTTTTATTTTGTTTGATTCTGTCAAGTTATCGGCTGTTTGAAACTTGTTTTAACTCTAATTAATACATTTTACTCATCATATTGATTTTAAACGTAATCAAGAGTAATTTTACCTATGGCATTTTCCAAAATATGTTCAATAATGTCAAAACAGCAATGAAAATCCAAGAAAATAATGCGCATGTGTTATCCATCAGTTTTCTTTATTAATAAATAAATCAAGTTATTATTATTTTTTAATGAATTGAAGAATGCTATCTATATTTTACATTAATCATAACAACAACCTAAGACTAAATCTTATGGAATGGAGAAAAGTTCAGTTTTAGGTAGGCTTTCTTATCCCTTTATGTCCCGATGTCACTTTAAAGCACCATTAAAATAATTTGTTTTAAAATGAATTTAATACTCGATTAGTAGTAATACATTTTAGAGTGCATTCTAAATACTACTTTACTTTATCATATCTCAAGAGCATAATTGGTTGAACAAACAAAAATATTTTTAAAAGGACGATTTCTTTTTCATTTGCATTTCTCAGGTTTCTTAGCGTTGAAAGATTGTGGGGGAAAATTTTCAATTAAGTATCATTTCTGTCATTCTATAGTAAGACCATTATACTTGTACATTTTGTAATTCAATAAAAATCTAAAAAAGTATTTCAAAGAAAAAATTTGAGTGCAGTTATAAATATTGCATAAAATTTCTATAATCACAAATTTAATTAATTATTTTTAACTGTCAAAACTCTTTTAAACTTTATTAAGAGGAACTTCAGTCATGAGAAAAGACCCGCTAGCTTATGCTAATCCAATGGAAAAGATTTATAAAGATATCTCGATTGAATTTTAATGTTTTTAATAGTTTTCCTTGGATGATCTGTATGCAGGCCGTTTCTTACTTTTTCGATTTTGATTATATGTTTTTTTCTCATGAATATGCTTTCCCTTTCGAAACCGGTTCCGAAAATAAAAGTGTTTTCACTAAAATTATCTGTAAATAAAATCGAAAAAATCTCTAATATTCAATGAAAAAAATCATTTAAAAACTTGTAAAATTCAAACGAGATGTATTTTTTTAATTTCTTCCACAGGATTAGCATTATCGTACGGGCCTTTTCGCTTGACTGAAGGAGCCTCTTAATTAATTGTGTACATCTTCTTACGTATATTGAGAAACACCGAAATCACTGGCGATAAATTTATAAATAATCTAAAAAACTTCGTAAAATCACCAGAAAAAAGAAAATTAAACAGGAAAATCTCCACTCTGTTCCTCCAATTTCCACTCTGTCCCTTGTGACACGTGTTTGGATTAGCTGTTGACGAGCGGTATTTTTGAAGCTCGAAACGCGTCCTGTTTAATTTTCTTTTTTATGGTGATTTTACAAAGTTTTTCAGATTATTTATCTTCTTACGTAGATTCAAAAATTCACAAAAAATGCTTCAGAAGATGAAATTTTCATGAATTCATAATTTGGGAAATACAGGCTTCGGAGGTACAACGCTCTTAATTATTTTCCGATGATCACGAATATTTTCCATTTAGGAAAACTCCATTTTAAAGAGGTTTCGTTTTAATCGGGTTCCTTTATAGATAGATTCATTTTATCAGTTTTTAAAGTATTTAGTTTGCTTAATTACTGCATTAATAATTGCTAAAAGATGTTAGCCCTACAAAAACATTTCGGAGTCCATCCGTGACATGATTCGCTGGTTACGGCCCTGCTCTGAAATTACAGATTTTTTTTTTCTTTTACGCAGATTTATTAATAGAATAGGTCCGTACAGAAAATTCATTTTGAAAAATGTCGATAAAGTGCGTTTTGAAGTTTACGTCCTCATATATATTATATAATTTTAGAGTTACATTTTAAGTGTCGTCTACAAATTTCTTGATAAATAAACCGTATGATTATTAGCGGAAACAATAAAAAATATACGCAGAAAGGATATATATCCAGGATTTACTGTTCTCGAAGAACCTAAAAAATATTTTAGCACTATGTATGTCCCCTCTACTGTGATATCAAAATGACGTACGGGGGCAGATATACTGGGGGTAGATATCAGGCTCTCGTTGAAAGTGAAATGCTGCAGCACTGGATATCTGCCCCCATCTAATGCAGAGCTCAAAATGGCGGATGGGGGCAGATATACTGGGGGTAGATATCAGGCTCTCCTAGAAAGTGAAATGCCGCAACACCGGATATCTACCCCCATCTAATGCAGAGGTCAAAATGGCGGACGGGGGCAGATATACTGGGGGTAGATATCAGGCTCTCGTTGAAAGTGAAATGCTGCAGCACTGGATATCTGCCCCCATCTAATGCAGAGCTCAAAATGGCGGATGGGGGCAGATATACTGGGGGTAGATATCAGGCTCTCCTAGAAAGTGAAATGCCGCAACACCGGATATCTACCCCCATCTAATGCAGAGGTCAAAATGGCGGACGGGGGCAGATATACTGGGGGTAGATATCAGGCACTCGTAGAAAGTGAAATGCTGCAGCACTGGATATCTACCCCCTTCTAATGCAGAGCTCAAAATGGCGGACGGGGGCAGTTATACTGGGGGTAGATATCCAGCTCTCGACGAAGACAAAATGTTCTGTATTGGAAATCTGCCCCTTTCTGATATGGGGGTATATATACTGGAGGAAGATATCAGGCCCTCGTAGAAGTGAAATGCTGCAGCACTGGATATCTACCCCCTTCTAATGTAGAGGTCAAAATGGCGGACGGGGGCGGATATACTGGGGGCAGATTTCAGCATTCCCGTAAATCCACTTTAACCGGCTAACGTATAAGGAAAACGAAGTGAAACAGATCCGCCATAAAGACTGTGTAAGAATCACTGCAGAGGGCAGTTCACAGTGGAATATTGGTGGATTTAGCCGGCCAAAAATTGTTTTTACTGAAAAACTAGAGTATTATTAATTGATTAAATTATCATATTATTACCACATTTTAGTAGTTTTCTTTGAAAAATAGAGTTTTTTAAATACAGGGTATATGGAAAACATTGTAATGTGTAAAATGCACTTAAACTGCAATAAAATATTAATGAATACGCTTATTGAGATTGCATTTGATCGCTTAATTCAAATGTATCTTTTCCTATAGGATAATTCAGTAGTTAAAATTTGTAACGCTATGTTAGAAGTTTTATTTTCAAAAATTTAAATATATATACAGTATTTTTACATTTTTGTTATGAGTTTTTGTATATTTTAAAATGAATATCAAATTACACTATATTTCAATAAAAATATGTTCAAAATTTCTATATTTACTTTTTAAATATTTTTACATTTTATTTTTTGTTAAAAAAACAAACAAACAAAAGAAAACATGAAATTTAATGTTTACGTTTTTACAGAGTTAATCAAAATCAATTAAAAGAAATCAAACATTTGCTTATAATTTATTAAGTGGATTATTTTATTAAGTGGATATAAAATATTACAAAACTCACACATAAATGAATGTATAACATATTCGATGACAAAATAATAAGCCTATTCATCTGATGATTCGTCTTTCGAATATCTTTCATCAGAAATGCAATCTAGATCACACTTGATGGAATGCATCGATGCTTTAAATTTCAGCAGGAAGAAAAAAACTAATGTAAGTATTTTGTTAAATATTTTTTTTTACGTTTTATACCTTCCACACAGAATAAAAAGCGATCTGAATGCAGCATTTTTTTTTTTTCATTTAGAACATCTATATTGACTTGAACGTCTGTACGATTCTCTTGAAAATTTTAGGGCAAAAGTGTTACGATATTGCTGAAAAGGCTTATTAGAAGCTTGTAGAGCTTCTTCAAAGAGCTGTAGTAAGGGATATAGTGCTCTAGCAATAATTGTTGCACAATGTTTTACAATCTGCTGTCGCCATTTAGTACCATGTTTACAAATTCACATATAATTTGACCATGTCTGCTGTATACTCAGAAAATATTTTAAAATATCAGTCTTTATTTCCATTTGACAATGGGTCTAAGATGGCCTTAAGACAAGTAATTAAATTAAGGTATATTGCCCTGATTTCAGCAGAGAGAAGCAGATAGATTAACATAGACTATTCGGCTGGTGTTCTCAGCATTGGTGTTTCGGTTTGGGTATGTCTAGAATTAATTTCATTTTTAACCTAAAATCATCCTGAATTTTTTTCTTTACCTAATCCACTAGATGCCTTTCCTCCTTTGACTGAATGCGCTATTTTTAAGTGCAGTTTAAAGGGTAATAGAAAATGTTGTTTAATAGTCATATTGTTCCGTTGAGTATGAAACTAAACTAATCTATTATCTAAACTATCTAAACTTCAGTGACACCTCTTCTAATCTTGTTGCGTCTAAATTGTCAGTGCTTTAAAATAATTTAAGGTTCCTTTTGAGTCTTGTAATGGGTTTCTTTCATGCTGAATGTATGGGATTTCTTCTTTAGTGTAATATATAAATGCTTTTACTAACTTAACTTTCATGCATTGAATGAATCTGGACAATGAAGGCATGTGACTTTGCTAAATAATACTTTTGTGTAGATTAAAAATAAAATTATGTAACAAATTGTATTTTAAAAATAATATTGGTCATATGTGCAAATTGAAACTTTGTCATGACCACAGATACATTCTCACTATAATTGGAATTTATTTTTATTAAAATGCTTTTCGAATCGAAAGAAATTTGGGAAAAATGTCATTTACAGAAACATACATTTATGCATTTGAAACAAATTCTTCTGAAGTAGTAGATAGTAGCAGCTACAGTTTTCAAATTTATTAATCTATTATTATCTTGAACTTTATTTTAACGTAAAAAAAATACCTCCAGGATCCACCCGGATATATAACAAATGGTTTATGGAACATTAAAATTAACAACAAAAATTTTAAAAATATACGGCACGCTTCCTGTCGCTTTATCATGTTAGTTAAATATACAAATATAAATATATGCATATGCAATATGAACGTATATTCATGGGATTTCGCAATCCAGAACTACATGTTATAAGCAAAAGTTTAGGGAGAATAAATCGCAGTGAAATAAATAAGCACAAAATCGAGCTTTAAAATACAAGTAAAAAACTTACTGATACAAGCAAGTTTTACCTTGCCTGGTACTCATTTACTCGAACAACAGAAAAATTTATAAACATATCATGAATTCCATCTATTTATATTTACATTTAGTTAATTTTTTCCCCTGAACTCGGTTTGAAAAATTGACTTTTGGCCTGCTAAATTGCAAAAATATTCCAATTTGCACTGCCTTCACGCGGTGATCAGGCAGTTTTGCACCATTTCCAGGCACTCAAACCCGTAAAACACAACTATAGCTCAGAAAGTAGGGGCTTTATCAGAAGCTAGAAAGAAATATATACAATCATTATCCTTAAAATAAATACATAGCTAATTTCAGACTGTGTATCTGGTAATAAACGATGTTTCCATTATAAGAAAAACTGGTACTTACGTATTAACGCCACCGCAGCAGGAGTTGTGCTAATGCGCCAATAAAGAGCAATCTTGTTGTTTGCACGCGCACAAAAACAAGTGTCAAAAATTAAGCTTAAAAAGCACTAAAAAAGCTCTAAAGTACTAAAAAATGGCGTTGAAATGAGCCAAAAAAGCACTAAAAAGCACGAACAGCAAGATTGCTCTTTATTGGCGCATTAGCGCAACTTCTGCTGCGGTGGCGTTAATACGTAAGTACCGAAAAATTAAACTACCATATTTTTTCACTTTAAACAACTGCCTAATAAGTTATTATTTTCTAAAGAACGATATTTGATTGCATTGTGGTTGTTTACAATGAAAAACTTTTAGTTGGTGTAGTTGATTTATTTAAAACGCGTACTTTTTAAAATTAAATATTACCACCATTTTTTTTTCTAAACAGTTTTCAACAGTTTGCAACTTTCAACAACTCAGGGGCATTAGCCCTCTTTTCCCTTCTATACTTATCAATTGAATACCTAATGCCAATTATGGAGATGTCTCATCCGAAAGATCTTATAGCTAAATTTTGAACGAAAACTGATAATTCTGCATGAAAAATTCATTTATATAAATTAAGGGGAGGGGCTTTAGCACCACGTCCTTTTTCTTATACTTATCGAATGAACTCCCAAAACAAATCAGGGAAGCGCTTTATCAGAATATACCTCTGTCCAAAATTTCAAGTGAATCGGATATTTTTATCATGAGTTAACACGTTACATTCGTACGTACGCACGTACATACTTACATACAGAACGGGCGGACACGTAAGCTCTCAGGCTTTGATAGCGTGTGAGCTAAAATTTCATGTTCCATGTTTGTATTTTTTCCTTTATCAATTCTTGTCTCATAAATTTTAAATATAAAAAATTGTGAAAATAGAAACAGCATGCAGATAAATATGTTTAAAGTTTTAAACAATCTCTGGTTAATATTAAAATGTTCAAATGCTTTTTAAAAATTCTTAGGTGTAAAACTAACTTCTACCTGTAGCTCAAATTTCCAATTAAATTTAACTTTTGGCCTTTACACTTTATTTCTTTTTAATTAAGTATCTATCAGTTGATTTAAAGCAATTCCTTTTCTAAAATGTCAATTAAGAGCATTTTTCATATTTTTTCTATGCCACTACGATTAGTTTTGAACTGTTTTTCCTCCTGGTACACTCGCATCTCCTTAAAATACAAATTTTTCAATTGTTAGTATTTTGAACGTAATGAAAAATTGTATTAGCAAATGAACTCAAAGAATGCAACGAAAAGGCAGTTTCCCCGTTCGTGTCCACTGGTTTATTTAATAATCAAGTCATTAAATCTAGATCATGCAGCATTAATGGACTATTCAATTTTTAGAAACTACATCTAATTTTTTAAAGTATTTTCTTCAATGTTGCAGATATTTGAATTGCAAATGAAATTGGCTTATAAAAAAGAAAGGGAAGCAACTTGTAATGGATTTGTAATGAACTTGTTTAAATATGAGTATGTTACTAAATGATTTGTCTAATTTCCTCTCCCCATTCCTCCGGTAAATAGAAAAGGCATCTTAGGGAATTAAATTTTACCAATGCATTTAATAATTATACCAAAATGAATTTAGTAATTTCTTTATTGCTCTCGCAGTTTTCTAAAACACCAGTTGAATTATCATATTGGAAAATACGAAAACAATCACCAATAATCTTTGATAATGATTATTTTAAGAGTCCATTATTTTAATGTTCCACTTTTTTAACGTTAATAATAATTCTAATTTGATTAAATTCCTTAATTTCGTAAATTTCGAACGTATAGCCCATTCAGCCTCTAGATACATTCTGCGAATTGACACTTTCTCTAAAAAAGGGTGCAACATTTTCTGAGATACGTTGAAACCTCCAAGAGGCTCTGTGAGAGAAAATGCACAAATTAAATATTATACGATCACTGTAGGGAAAAATATCTCATTAGGAACAAATTCCTTGAATACCCATGCATGAAACATCAAAAGTTACACCTTCATATCTGCAAAACTCTGAGAACTATACCAGTTTACATAACGTATATACTTTTTTTATTACTACAATCTTGCGTTCCATATATATCTAAAGCACGTTCCTCAGACATTAACTTAAGTCACTTAAGTCAACAAATTTTGTCTCTTAATATCTCTCTCAGTTTTGCAGATATCAAGATGTAGTTTTTTTTCGTTTTATTTAGGAATGCATTAGGAGGATTTTACCTATCGTAAATTTTAATATACGAAATCCGTATAAAAATTTAGTTTGGTGTTTTTCTTAAATAGATTTCATTGATTTAAAAGTAATGCACGCCCTCCTTCCACACATACCATCACTAGGTTGAGAGTTGAAATTTATGCGATTTTCTTTGCCATAACATTTTGCAACTGGAAGAATGCGTCTAGAACATACAATTTCTAGAACACATAAGTGTGCAAAAATAATGTAGTCAAAATAATTTTTTGCACAAACTAACATTTCTAACCATTTATTGACGAAAAGAGTATTAACTTTTTCGCCGATGGTACGAATTATTGAATATCTTACTACAATGTCTACATGAGTTACAGAACGATATTGGCGTAATAAAAGAAACACCTCCGAATAATGTTACAAAGACTATAAAATCTGAGAAAATAATTTAAAACTTCAACAAAAACTAAAATGGTCAAGGGTTAGTATTACTTGCGCTCAAAGGGTTCCATACAATAAATATATGATTTATAAGCTACATTACTAAAACAATTGTTCCAAAAAGAAATATAAAATCTCGTAAAAAATTATATAACGTAGGTTTGGGTGTAGTTTTATATACTAGAAAAAAATAAGGGGTATGCCAATAAAAATCAAAGGGATATGAAGCCCGAATAGTATCAAACATTGCCATTCTGTTTTTTTTTTTATTTATTTATTATTATTATTATTATTATTATCTTAATCTCTTTATGATGAACTTTATTTAGCATTGAAAATATAATAAAATATTCTTAAAAAAAATATTAACCGATTTCAAAAAAAAAAGAACCAAGCTTGGCGACAACTTGGCGCTAACGCATATGAATGCACAGTTTTATTATGCTTAGGATTTAAAACGATTGCAACAATGAAAGATCATTTCCGACAAATCATTATATTTTTTAAAGTCAAATCCACGTCTTTTTTATTTAGAAAATTTCTAATCATCAGACGTTAATGAAATTAAAATGGTACCATATGGGTATCTTATCCTTTCAAACAAAAAAAGAATTATCAAAATCGATTAATTTTTAAAGAATTTGTGAGTGAACAAATACATACAGGTGGAAATCATAAGCTCCTCCTTGAAGTCGGTTAAAAAATATCGCATATTAAAGCTTCAAATGTAATTTGATAAAACTAAATTCCGCGTTGTAAGCAATCTTTTCTATTTTAGAGTTCAAAACGCAAAAACTTGAAGCTAAAATCCTGAAACTTGGCATTGCGCTAAGCGTGCTTCGAAAAGAGATCTTAAAGTGCAACAACGTTTTGGTCCGCGCCACGTTTTTCAGGTTAGGTTTTTAATTTATTTTTAAGGGAGACTCATACCCCATTTTCGGCCAAAAATCATCAAAAGTTCAAAATTTTCTTTTTTTCTCAAAAAGCGATAAAATACATATTTGTGAATATCCATGCAAAATTTCAGAACTCTGGGACACTTGGAACAGGTAGAAAATGAGCTTTTTAAATTGTGCTCACTATAGAGTTTAAAGGACTAGCGGCCATTTAAAACGTGTTTTCCTGAAAATGACTTTTTTTATATTTTGCCTAAGTTCAAAGTACTAAGGCTCAGTGGTAAAATGATTTAGAAACAAAGTGTTTATGTTTTTAGAATCTTAAATAAATTTGCAACAAAAGTAAGGAGAGATATATTTTTTAACTATTTCTGAAAATTTTACATAAATTGGTAAACATGAAAATTATAACGAATTTAAGGAAATTTACCATGCGTATTTTTATTTAATTTTTTTTGCCGATTAAAAGAGAAAATTAAAAATTCTCTCCTTAGTTCTTTTGTATATACTATAACACTATTTAAGAAATTTTAGTAATACCAAAATATTGAAAATTGAATGAGGAGTAGTAATTTTAAAAAGTGTATTTTTCGACAAAAAAATCATAAAAATCGCCATAAAAAATATACTTTTTAATAAAAAGTGAATTTTTTTTGCTAATTATTCCTTACAAGAAGATTCTTTAATAGTATACCAAAATTCATTACTTTAAAATCAATTATAAAAATTTTGGGTTTTTTCTTACGGGACTCCCTTAAAGACACTGGAGACTTATTGAGAGATCTGCTCAATACAAACTAGACATAATTCTCATATACTTTATCTTTTTAATTCTAATTAATCTGCTTTTAAAAATTTGACGTTTATTGATTTCATAATGGTACTTGGCGTTGCATTACTCAAATGTACCATTAAAAGTTTTTATCTAGGCTTTAAAAAACCATGGTACATAGAGTATGACGTCCTAGTCTTTATACATGTCCAAACCGTCCATTTCTTTAAATGTTAATATCTCAACTAAATACCGATGATATTTTTCGGCAATTATTATCAATAATGCTTTTATAATTTTGCTATGACAGGTACTTCCAGCGCTGTTCAACACCTTTGCTGAGTTCCTGCAGATCGAAATATGTGTGTAATAGAAAAGCGCGATTTTCTCGAAAACCATCTGATGTAGGATAATCACTATAGTTTTCCTGCAATCTTTAAATTAACATCTACAACCTCTAATTGGTTTCAGAATCTTACTTTCAGTAGATTCGGAAATAGATAGGGGGGGGGGGGTACACACTTTAGCATGGTATTGTTGGCAATAACTTTGAAAATAAAGTACTTAAATTTTCAAAAAATGTCATTTTGATTTCAGCGCTTTTAAATATTTCAAACGATAGCTTACACAGTATAGAAAGAAATGATTTTTTTCACTTACCATAATAAAACCCTCTATATTTTTCCTAAATATATTCGTGAATGTCCAATAATCTGTAAGTATGTGGGTCAACAATTTTTATCATATCGCACAATTTGAACTTTCCATGCTCCATATTTTACGAGTAAAATATCTATGGCAGACAAAAAGACATAGGAGTGATCATGTAATAGTTTGGTTACTACTGTTTAAGATTGAAACCCTAAAATCGAGGAAACGTAAATTGAGCACAAAAATTTTCTATGCTTTTTTAAAATAAATTCATATCATTTCAAAATAATAAATAAATTTTACATAACCTTAGTTTATGATCCCTGTGTTCAAGATACATTTCAATGCAATTGGCTAAAGCCATTTGTGGAAAATACATTTTAAAATCTTGCTTCATTGACACAATATGCGAATCTTTTAGTATTTGCTTTTAAGTTGGATCAGTTAATTGGTTAAATTGCCCGCACGCGTTACAAAATATAAATACTTTAGCTGTATAAACCAGATAATGTCAAAATAAAGAAATCAGATCAAAATTAGAGCAAAATATTCAGAAAAGTGACTGGAGTTATATGAATGAATGAAGCGGAAGACATTAATAATCTAAAGCAGCCGTATACTAACAAGGAAGGTCTCCATTGGGGGCATACTCAGAATTTTTTTTAAAAAATACGAATTAAACTACTCATGCAGGTAATAAAGGATCAGTGAATATTAGCGGCGGAATTACATTATTAGATATGCAAAAAAATAAAATACTTTGGAATAATTGGCGTGAAAAGCTGAAAGCGACGCGGGATTTGGCGAGCAGTGCATTTGCTCGCCAAAAGCAGACGATTTTAACGAATCTGGAAATTGATTTTAATTGACTTCACTGTTAAAAATCTGCAGCATTTACTGCAACGTCACTCCACTACTTTTATAGAATATCTCTCTTCTGACCAATGAGAATGCTCCATAGCAAGGTGAATTGACCGTGTCATACACTGTTAAAAATCTGCTGCATTTTGTTGCAACGCACTCCACCACTTGTATACAATATCTCTATTCCAACCAATAAGAAAGCTCCATTTCACGGCCAAGTAACCGTTTTCTATACAAGCAAGGGAATGCGTTGCAACAAAATGCAGCAGATTTTTAACAGTGTATTTTTCAATTTGGAACAATTTTAATCAATTTAAATTGCGTTTTAAATGATAAAATATATTAATTTCATTTTGTTATAAGTACATATAAACGTATATGACAAAATTACACTTAAAGTAAAGTAAAAATGCAAAACTAAAATTACTTAAACTAAACTTATTTAAATAAATTAAATATACAAAAGTTTTTTCTTTAAAAAGTATTCGAAGCGTAAAAGCGTATTTTTCAAAGTTTCGTTTTTTCACCAACCGGAGATAAATCGCCAAATAAACGAATTTTTTATTATTTTTTTACGGACGTTATAAGGTGGTTCCGTTTTTTTTATAAACATATATAACTATATGAGAAGAACATTCTGTAATTTTTTCAGATTTTTCTGAGTATGCCCGTATGGAGACCTTCCTTGTAAGTTGTATTGCAAACAACGGACGACAAAAATAATGCTGATTCTGATACAAAATGTACATAATTATTTTATTGAATTTTTATTTAACTCATCTTCATAGACGACGATAATGATGATGATGATTGTAATACAAAATCAATACAACTATTTTCTTTTGAATTTTTATTTAACTTATCTTTAAACTGTCTTATTATTCATATATAAATAAAACTTATATAAAAATTATTTTTTATATAAAAGAATTTTTTTTAATTTATTTATACGTTTACGATAGCCGTATGTGGAAATTAAATGTATTATATCGTGAATACTTTGGTTTATATTAAAATGCTCAAAAATATATTCTAATATCTAAGAATGAAAAACATTGCAGAAAAATGGAAAAGTGTTATTTTCAAAGCCAGTTAAAATATTCCTCTTTGTTTATAATAAGTGAAACAATAGAATTGTTCAAAAGTTTCCAAAATGATGTCACTACAGTGTCATATTTAGTTGATGTTGTGTTAGAAACACTGTTCATCTTTCAAAGAATAGTGTCATATTTGCAAAGGTGAGACAGAATAGTTTAGAAAATAATTTTTCTTAAAAGAAGCATCTATTGTAATGTGCGATGCTGGCTGAATTGTTTTCGAAACTATTGTTTACTTGAACAGTGAAACAAAAAAGAATTATATACATATAATACTGTGCTAAATTTAATTAATTGTTTGCGGTAGTTATTGTAGAAACAAAATAATTGACTCAGCAAAATAATACTAATGTAGGAATTTATAATTGAAGATTAAAAGGAAAGAAATATCATATCATAAGACTTAAAAAAATTATTATTATTATTAAGTTCTTTACTTTTGATTAAAAATGATATTTAAAATATTACTCGTTGTTTATCTTCAAAAAGTATTCATTCATGCATATTGTTGTTTTACTTTTCCGCAAACTTTTTTATCAGATAATTTGCACTTTTATTTTGTTTACATTTGGACTACTAAATGTAAGGATTCAAGTTTTATCTAATAAATAAAAAGAAAAATCCATTAAATCGATTTTCAGTTGTTCCCTACTAAAGATCCATTTGTGAAAACGCATACTATTGTATGACGCAACAACACACATATATGTGCTTTAGTGGTGAAAAAATATCCATTCAATAAACATTTAAAACCAGAGAACTATGTGATGGAAGCATCAAATTCTAGGATTTACGTTATTGAAATTAAAGATCAATTTTTATTTTCAAGGCCTTGTAATAAAAATAGTGCGATTGTAAATTTCCATGGTATTGCTCTAACTTTTTTGCAAGTATGCGAAGAAATTTCACATGCAGTATTTGAAAGAATATTTAGTTGGTTTTATATGATAATATTCACCGTATATGAAAAGTGTTTACGACTTTGTTTTTCTGTTTTGTGGCACTGTGGACCCTCTAATTCTCGCAAATATATTCGGCTTTTCATATCATCACTAGCAATATTACCTGGCATTGCCCGTGTTTCTTGAGATAATACAGATAAAAAATGTATATGTTAGTTTCTCTCTAGTTTAATCAGAGATTTAAAGTTTAACTGAAGTGTTCATAATGAGAAGTAAACAGGAGATACGAAAAAGTAAAGAAAGGAAAATATATTTTTTTTCAGTTTATGCTTACGATATACATGCAAGAGTGAAAACTCAGCCTTACCGAGTTACAGAACATACTGCTCAGTGTTAGGATATTGTATTATTCTATTTTTACCTGAAAACTCAATTATATTCTGTGTATTTACTATGCGCTTTAGATTTTCTATGAAAAATATCAAAAATCATTTTTATATAAAAATAACAGTTGCGCATTCGAATAAAGTTTAAAAGTTTATTTTAAAAAGGGCATCCATGATTAGCTATACATTAGTGTCAACTAGAAAATTAATTGTGAAAGATTTCATCATTCATAACTACATTTTTAATATGACAAAGCCTTATTTCTTTCAATGCGGCATTTTCTATGACTCCAAAAGAATCGGAGTTCTCTTTTATAATATTTTCAACCAATGGCTAATTTTAGAAATGTATTAGGATTATGGCAGTGACATACACCATGTCTGCATTTTTATTTATAATTTCGAGTTTCACATAATCATATAGCAAAATAAAATAAAAAATAGCAAAAAAATAAATAAATTTTTAAAGACGTTTGTTTGAGCACAGGTGCTTGATATAGGGATATTTTATGTTTATAATATTTTTCAAACATAAATTTTCTTCTAATCTATCTAAAAATGTATGTATCTTTTCTTAGCCAATGAAAAATAACTAGTGAGAGATGAGTTACCACAATTTACAATATATAGTCCAGAGCAAATTTAAAGACAATTTCTTTCATTTTTAACTTGCTTTCATAATTATGTCAACTTCCAAGTGTTACCATTTTGTCAACATTGTCATTTCAAATGTACAGCTCATATTCAAAATATTAGAATAATTGAGAAAAAGTAATAAGAAAAAAATATTTGTCATTTATTTATTACTTACCCATCATACGTAGTATAGGGTAAGTCTTGCAATCGTTTTGAAAATCGAAAAAATTTTTTTGACGGATTTACACGTTTTAGATAGTGGCGATTCCGAAAAACATATTTTTAGAAAAAAAAAATTGCCGTCCGTCTGTCTGTCTGTCTGTCTGTCTGTCTGTCAGTCTGTAAACGCTCTATCTCTCGAACAAATTGAGATAGAGACTTGAAATTTTGTATGCAGTTAGTATGTAACAATGGGTCGAACCCTATTTAATATCAGCAACCTCGATTATCCGGAACTATTTTTTTTCGAACTCTCGAAAAATTCGTTCTGATGAAAGTTACATAAAAATTTTCGAATTTTTTTGTTCTAAGGAATGGACGAAAAAGGCAATAAAATAACACACATTTTGCATACAGAACGAAGTCGATCGGATTATTAGTTGCCGAGATATTTGTAATCTTGTTTTCCACATTCTTCGATTTTTCATAACCCTGTATTTCATTCAAATTTCAATTCAAAAGTATATTTTAATTGGAAATAAGACGCTTAATCCGAAGCAGTTAATTGTTAGTTAATAGAATTATTATTTTTGGAGATATAAGGATGTTTCTTTTACGCAGTTCGGTACTACTTGAGTAGTTTGGCGTTTTATATAATTTGTCGAAATTGGTACATCAGCAATTCTTTAATATAGCATTACTATGTATATTAACAATATTTAAATTTTGTTTATGAATTGCAATGCATTGTATAAAGAGTTTCACATGTTTTATTTTCATATACATATCCATGATGGGTAAGTATTACGGTGGCCCCCAACGACTAGTTTTTTATACTAAGTAAATGCAATTAAATTTCTTATAAATTAAATCTGGAATGTTTAGATAAGATTTTAACATTTATAAAATATAAAATACAGCACAATAAATTAGGTATACAGCTTCCTTAAACACACCAGAATATTAGAATAAAATTTAGATTGGTTCAAAATATTAGAATATTTTATTTTATGCAACAATATTACCTTATGAATATGAAGTAAATGGTAGTTAATATTTTGTAGCATCCCCTTTAGCTTTCATAACAGCGTACAATCGATCTTGCATACTATATACAAGGTGTTTACAAACATTTCTATCAATATTAGCCCAAATAGTCTTTATACGTGCCACTAACTCAGTTTTACTTGAAGGAGGATTTTCTTGAAGTTTTTTCTTCATTATACACCATAAGATTTCCATGGGATTAAGATCTGGTGAATTTGGTGGCCAAGGAAGTACCTTAATGTTGCGTTGGAAAACCAATTCTTAGTTGACACCGAGGTATGCGGGGACGCTAAATCTTGTTGAAAGATGAAATCATCTTCAAATAAAGTTTCTGATGATGGAATCATGTAATATTCTAAAATTTCTTGATATATCAGAGAGTTAACCTTTTCGTAGACGATGCATAACTTTCCAGGTCCTTCTGCACTCATACAACCCTAAACCATGACACTAGCAGCAAATTTTACGGAACGTTTAAGGCATTCTTTATCAAATGCTTCTTGCTTCATTCTCCAAACTCGAATACCTTGATTACCATATGAAACACAAAACATACTTTCATCACTAAATAATATATTTTTCCAATCTTCATTACTCCATAAATGTCTTGATTTACACCAATTCAATCTTATACGCTTTTGTCTTGCAGTCATGAGAGGTTTTGTTTTCGGTACACGAGATTCAAATTTAAATTTATGGAGACGTCTTAATGTTGTCGATGTAGAAACTTCAACTCCTTCTTCTTTCCATTTTCGGTGCAAGAATCGCACACTTTTAAAACGGTTTTTCTTAACTATACGCTTCAGTTTCCTGTCATCTCTAGCAGATGTTTTTGGTTTTCGGCCACCATTTCGGCGATTATTTTGAAATTTTCCAATTTTTGAATATTGTGTTAGTATTTTACTAACGCTCGATTGCGAACAATGTAAATAATTCGCTATAAAACATTGATTTTTACCGTGCCGATACAAATCAACCATACGAAGTTTAGTAGATTCAGGAATATCACTCACACGGCCCATTTTAAGACGAAAAAGAAACAAACTGCAAAAAAGAATACTGATTTTAAATAAAATAATCTGAATTTAATCAATGATGCCACCAGTTAAGAATTGTTAATAATTAAAGGAGAATTAATGTGAAATATTCTAATATTTTGAACCACTTGAATAAATATTCTAATATTTTGACTTTTCAAAATAATTTTTTTTGCAATTAATCTTTTCAAAAATGATATTAAATTTAAGATAACAAGTAAGTTTAATCAACCATAAGTTCTTAATAAAAATATAGTTTGCATATTTTCATTAAAAGACATTAAATTACCAAACGATATTTTCAATTTCTAAAAAGAAGGTAATTATTCTAATATTTTGAATATGAGCTGTATTTGATTATTATAGAAGATTTTAACAACGCTTTTGAGAGAAATAACATTTATTCACATATACTGTTGGGCTATTTATCCAATTACGAAAGATTAGTCATAAGATCAGATTAACTATGAAATACATTATTTTGGCACTAATCTAAAATTTGCGAACGACAGTACCGAATATTTTTTTTATTCATTACTTACTAAAAGTATTTTATAGATGCTTTGAGAAACATTAATCTTGGGCAGAAAGCAGCAGAAGAAGAAGTTTTAAGTTCTTATAGATTCTTATAAATCCAGTATTTAAATATGTAGTTATTTTTCATGTATATTATCCTTACGTTTTGTTTCTTTATTTCGTTTTGAAAAGTACTAGATTCACTGTGAAATATCAAATAAAATTTTTTCCCCTTTTTAAGAACTGACGGATTAATCTTCGAGAAATTCGCTGTAATCTAGATGGCATATTAGATTTTAATGAATGTGCTTCACATCTATTATAGCATGAACTTTTGTTTAGAACAATATTGCATCATAAATAGTTTAAGTGAATATTTAGCATAAAACTCTTTTACAGAATATTAATCTGCAATAAAAATTCTTAAGGAAATTTTTTAGTTCCCTGGACAACAACGGTAACATATTTTCTAACTTTTTAAACGTAAAGGTCTAACTATAGAAGCGGTTTGGAATCAACATACGTTTTCAATTTTTTGATAATTTAATTATTTATTGGGTTAGCAGTAATTGTGTTCACATGACAATATCTTTTCTCAGATTTTTCCCTTTCTTGCAGTGATGCGTCAGTAAATTCAGGTAAAACACCAAATTTGAGAGTATTTTTTGAAAGATCTTTTGCCTTTACCGCAAAATCTCTTTCGATTAAATTAGCTTTTGAATAAGAACATCTGGCAAAATCACGGGTTTCCCAACAAAACCGAAATAAAAATATCTGCCACAAAGCTCTTTTTTATATTCGAGATCAGACTTAACTTGATGCTTATAAACAGCCTTATCTTGAAACTTAAAAAAAGTTCACATTTTTTAGACTTAATTTTAACACTAGCAAAATTTAAATCCAAAAAAAGGGTTTTTACTTACCCATCATACGTAGTATAGGGTAAGTCTTGCAATCATTTTGAAAATCGAAAAAAAAATTTTTGACGGATTTACACGTTTTAGATAGTGGAGATTCCGAAAAACATATTTTTAGAAAAAAAATTTGCCGTCCGTCTGTCTGTCTGTCTGTAAACGCTCTATCTCCCCAACAAATTGAGATAGAGACTTTAAATTTTGTATGTAGTTAGTATGTAAGAATGGGACGAAGCCTATTTAATATCAGCAAACTCGATTATCCGGAACTATTTTTTTCGGACTCTCGAAAAATTCGTTCTGATGAAAGGTATATAAAAATTTTCGAAAATTTTGTTCTGAGAAATGAACGTAAAAGTCAATAAAATAACACACATTTTGCATATAGAACAAAGTCAATCGGATTATTAGTTGCCGAGATATCTTTAATCCTGTTTTCCACATTCTTCGATTTTTCATGACCCTGTATTTCATTCAAATTTCAATTCAGAGGTATATTTTAATTGAAAATGAGACGCTTAATCCAACGCAGTAAACTGTTAGTTTATATTATAATTATTTTTGGAGTTATAAGGATGTTTATTTTACGCAGTTCGGTATTACTTGAGTAGTTTGGCGTTTTATATAATTTGTCGAAATTGGTACATCAGCAATTCATTAATAGAGCATTACTATGCATATTAACAATATTTAAATTTTGTTTTGGAATTGCAATGCATTGTATAAATAGTTTTCACATGTTTTATTTTCATATGCCTATCCATGATGGGTAAGTATTACGATGGCCCCCAACGACTAGTTTATATTGCGGTCATTTATTCCCTCTTAAAAATAAAATACATGTTACCCTTGACATGTATACAGAATTATACGATTTCTGTCACAATAGGGGGGGGGGATGTAATAAATACGTCCATGAAGTGGCATTTAGTGAAATTATATTGGGTGCTGATTAAACTAAAACCGTCGCTTTATGCGTAAAAACACGTTTCAATTAGACAATTACTTGTAGATCAAGAGGGTTTCCAACTCTTTATAAAACATCACTCTTAAATGTAAACTTAAGTTTGTCATTGATAAAAATTAAATCAATTTTTCAAAAAAAAAAAAAATCCCAATCATTAAATTAATATCGGGAAAAAAAATCAAACAAAAATTAATTTTAGTATTAATAGCATAAAAAATTTACTTGTTTAAGAGAACTTCTACAAAATATCTTATTTTCTAACATTCACTTTTCCCAAGCAGTGTTTAATTTCTCTTTATGAAAAATTCGGATTCAAATCGACTTTATTATGTGATAAAAAAATATATATACTTTAGGATTTCCAAACAATATATAATATAATAAAACTCTTCAAAAATGTCTTGGTCACGTATTTAGGTCAATTGAGTGCAAAGTTCGATCTTTATTTCCATTTTACGATTTCATTAAAACGTTAAAAAAAAAGAGAAAACAGATTAAGTAAATATTAGATTTTATTATCAGCTTATCTGTGTGCATTTTGTAACATTAATATTCTTTTTTCTTTTCGTGGATCTAATAAAAGATTTTGGGAGCATTTCTTAGATTTTAAATTACACTGACATCCAAAAGTTAAGGTTTTTCGAAGCTCACCTGAAAAAAAATTGTTGTCAGATAAAACTTCATAGTTATATGAATAACAATAATAAACTTTAAAAAAAATTACGCTAAAATTACAGGTAGCACTTTTATTTTATAGAAAATAATTGGTATTTGTGAATGAGAGGAAAAGATGCAATTACGAAGCTTTCGTAATTTCGCGTATAAGTTTTGTTGTATATGAACTATTGTTGTCAGTTTTGTTCACAACAACCAGTAGAGTCTAGAAATATCTAGAAAAAGTCTTTTGCCCGATTTATTAAGATGGCAGGTGGTAGGATGGATGAAAATAGGATTATCACAGGCTGATATTGCTAGACGGTCTCGGAGTGTAGTTCAGCGGCTCACATTCCCAAAGTAAGTTAAATATTTTTCTCTTTCTTTATTTTCCATTCAAAGGGGTATGTTATTTATTTAGAAAAGAAAGTTTTTACTCACTTTCAGCTGTTATGCAAATGAATGTAATAGATTGACAAGATAGAAAAATCATGCGTCAAGCATAGATTAAGAAAGCACTTTTCAACACATTCATTGCCCCACCAGTGGCTGAGATGTTCTGCCTCCGAAACTGGTAGATGGCAGGGGCTGGATTCGAACCAAATAGCGCCGATCGTACATCTAGTACATCTAGTCGTTGAGCCAGGGGCTCGTGTGGTTTTATGTCGGGGGACTTGGTAAACTATATATTTTTGGATTCACCACAACAATAGCACCTCATTTATCCATGATACTTTCAAAACGAGGGTTGCTTATGGACGCCATATATGAAAATGGCCGCCGTCTTTGAGTTATGGAATCGTGTGGTTTCGTATCAACGGATTAGGTAAACCTTACATTTTTGGATTCATCACAACATCAACAAGTTATTTATCCATGATACATTCAAAACAAAGGAAATTTTGGTCGCCATTTTGGAAAATGATCACCGTCATTGAAACAAGGGCTCTTGTGATTATGTGTCAGCGATCTTGTTAAATGATACATTTTTCGATTCACCACAACATCAAAATGACGTTTATCCATGATATTTTCAAAACCAGGGTAATTTATGGACGCCATATTGGAAAATGGCCGCCGTCGTTGCCAGGGGCTTTTGTGGTTGAGCCAGAGGCTCGTGTGATTTCATGTCATTGGTCTTGTTAAATCATATACATACATTTTTGGATTCACCACGAATCAGAATGACATTTACCCATATTTTCAAAATGATTTATAGGAAGTTTATGGCCTCCTTATTGTAAAATGGCCGCCGTCGTAGCCAGAGGCTTTTGTGGTTTCATGTCAGCAGGCTTGTTAAACCATACATTTTTTGGATTTACCATAACATAAGAATGACATTTATCCATGATATTTTCAAAAACAGAGTAGCAAATAGACACTATACTGTAAAATATTCGCTGATAAAGAGGCTGATCGAAAAGATATCCTTGGTTTTGTTTGCTATTAAATTAGTAGGGTGATTCAAGAGACAATAAGTAAAGACAAGCAGGGGTCAAAAGCTACAACGAAGTTCAGTCAAAGACTTGCCGCAGTTAAGAGATATTTTTCATATCAGGACAGCATTTTTTTCTATATGATTCGTGAAAGAACCAAAATCAGTACTTCAGACAAATCTGTTCCAGATTCAGTTCTGTCTTTGAGCAAGGTCCAGAAAGACGAGCATGATATCTCATATTACAGAACACGATT
This sequence comes from Maratus speculifer, assembly GCA_964019185.1. Taxonomy (NCBI): domain Eukaryota; kingdom Metazoa; phylum Arthropoda; class Arachnida; order Araneae; family Salticidae; genus Maratus; species Maratus speculifer. Next base: position 75,595,622 of record OZ025296.1, on the reverse strand, counting down.
ATCAATGAATAGATAAATCTAGACATGATAATAGTATCAAATAAAGCAAGGACAATTCTAGAAATTGTCAAAGACATGTTCAAATCTCATGAGATGGGGTAAGGAGCTTAACTTTCAAGAGAGACAATGTGTCTGAGGGCTCAAAGCCAGAAGAGATTTTCAAACCTCCAAATATTAAAAAAAAAATAAATAAATACATTTTTTGACTTGAAGAAGAAAGAGAGTGCAAAGTTTAAAAAATCAGAGTTTGTTGCCAAGACAAAAAGAAATCTATTTACTCAGATGACAATCATTGCAAAGCGAAGATATTTCAATATGAGAACTTCATTTAAGTTCCTTAGCGACACTTGATGATTAAATGCCGAAAACTGAAAAAGCAAACTGATGAATGTTATGACAAAATGGTGACTGATGAAAGAATGCATATGATAGTGTTGCTAATATAAATGAAGGAATGTGCTTTGTTCAAAGCTATCAAAAGAGCTACAGTCATTTGAACAACTAACAAAGAATATATTTTCTGAAATATTGCAAAATTATACATCCTCACAAAAAAATGTTGCATTTGACGCATACAGGCAGATGTCAATAAAAAGAAATTAACGAAAAATATGAACTGCTGGCGATGTTACACATGTTATCGTCATTCGGGGGAAATAATATGAAAATGGAAAGAACTTTTATCGGATGAGAAAAACGAAAAAAAAAAAAACATTTTTATTTTTAAAGAATAGCAAAAACATTATTTGAAATAATTGAATACGCAAATGATATAGGTTATCTACTGAGGAAAATGATATAAATTCACTAAATAACTAGTTGAAGAATTCTCTAGATTGACCTGCTACCAAGAAGAGGTAATACGCAACTTTTATTTAGCGCACATCATTCTAAAGCACAGTGGCTGGATTTTGAAACATTATCTCTGAAAATACTGATGTGGCAGTTATTACATTGTTTTCTTTAGATAACGATTTGAAATGCTAGGAAGGGAAATGCCAGATTTGAATGCTAAGTATTTGTGAAGTTTGGATTTTATGACACGGTAAAGTAAAGAGTAAAATTTGAGTGAGATGCACGGACTTTTAGGTAAAGAAATATGTAATGCATTACTTGCAATGCATTCACTGTCATACAGTACGTGTTTGCAGACAAGGGAAAACGGTGAATTGGAACATAAAATTTCGAGATAAACCTAAGGCGCTTCATACTGAAACTGATATATTAGAGGAAACAAGGAAACATCCTGCATCATAACTTTGCCATCTCTATTATGGAATGTACAAATACGGAGACATCAAGGAACTGCGCTATATTCTATATATTTTTCCAATAAAAAAGGAGTCTGTGGAGTCGCATTGCCTTTTGTCATGTAGTAATACACTCTACCTATCGGCAATGCTATTTATTTTCCACGGTCTTGTTTGTAAAGAGCATCTGCAAGCTGATTCTAATCTTTTATCCAAAGATAAATATGGTTCGTTTTTTGGAGCAGGTAGCGAGGGAAAGGCTATCTAAAGGTCCAGTAGAATAGCAGTTCTCTTGTTCCTGAAGCTTCTTTGAAACACGTGTCTTGTTTTTGTTCAAGAACATGTATCACATTGTCATATCCATGTCCTTTTAATAAACTCAGATGTACAAGCATAAGCATAATATAGAACTGTTCTATGACGATGTAAATTAGTTGAACGCATGAATGTCAACCTGTGATGATAGCAATGCAGAAGACTAAGATTTCTCGTATTTATTAACCCATTCAAAACCAGCATCTTTTACATAAATTTTATTTGATTGACAATACTTTTTGTCATACAATTAAAATTAGTTTAGAAAACAAATGAATATTTTAAATAAATAAGAATTTTTTTTATTATTCTTTTTTAGTGGTATCATAAACAAGTGACAGAAACACGTTGCATGGTGCATGTATTCACACGTGGCCTCGAAGGGGTTAATTCTTAACAGACTAAATACAATAGGTTCTTCATAACAACTTTTTTTTGGATTGCTGTGTCTTATCCACATGAAAATAGCATGCATTAAAATGCAAAACAAGATTTCAGTTTTCTGTTACGCAAATGTCTTTTGAACTGTTTATCGAATTGAAAATGTTGATAATTACATTAAAATTAAATCTTAACAAACATATAATTTGCACAACGTCATATGTTCATCAATGCTGTTCTTTCCATTATTTCATTAAAATTTAGTTATGTAAGAATACCAAAATAAAAACTCATGTGTATCTTATGTGCGATAGATGCGCACTTTTTTTCAATATGGCGTCTATAAGCTACTACAAATTTCATAGTATCATCGAAAAATAAAATGCTTGGACCCTTGTGAATCCAAAAATGTATATATCACCAAGTCCCCAGAGATGAAACCAAAAGCCCTAATTTTTGCTTCTAGCTTTGAAAGGCTTTGAAATCACCCACTCGTGGACAGCCAACCTTTCGGTATAGGAACTTAATGCCCACGAGGGGAATTTGCTTCTGGCTCAACGACTATAACCATTTCGAGTTTTCCGTGGTTTTCCACGAATCTTGGATTTCCTTAAATTAGGGGTGCACAATCTGTGGCCCTCGGGCCACAATGCTACCACTATTTTTATGGAAAATAATCTTCCTTATAATGAAAACAGAAACTTTGCTATTAAATAAAACAAACGTCACTTTTCAAATATTCTGGTGGTAAACAATTTTCTGGTGAAAAGGTTGTGCATCACTACCTTAAATAAATGCGGGTTAGATTCCTTCAGAAAGACCCCCACGAGGGCCGTAGCTAAGGGGGCGCCAAGGGCGGCTCTGCCCCCCCCTCTGGAAAAGATTCCACGGTCACTAAATGAATTTCTATTCCGGAAATTCAATGAAATTCTGTCCAAAAATTTAGTTTACTTTTGAGACTTTTTCATACCTTTACAGATTTACTAAATTGAATCTAAAAAAAAGTTTTACTTTCCCTCATCCTACTTGTACATATGAAGATTACACGATGTTTAATTTTTCATCAGTTGTGCACTCAAAAATTTCATCATCATACACTTTTCTTAGCATAAAAAGAAGTTATTACAACTATTTAATAAGAAACATAGTACCTACAATGTGAATATGCATTGATTTTTCTTTCTGCGTCACAGAGAAAGAAAAAAAACATGAGCCCCCTATCTTTCACTTCTAGCCCCCCCACAGAGAACCTTGCCCCCCACAGAGAGCACCCCCTTTTAGGGCCTATATCCCAAGTATAGATAATTGTCCGACATAAATACACACAAACCAAAACATTCAGAATAATGTAACAAAGCTGATATGTTAAAAAAAAAATGAAAATATTTCTTCTCATTTCAGAATATGGAAATGTATAAAGCATTCCAAAACCGAATTTCAGCTGTTTTCACCTACAACCGGTTATATATCCAAAATTTTTAGTTACCTTATATATTATAAAGAGATTTGTATTTATTAACAATATCCATTCCCAAATTTAGTTCATTTAAGAGATACATATATTTCAGTTTAAAATTCCCCTTCCTTAACTTCCTCTAATAATGAAAATGGTATGTGATTACTTTCATGCAACAGAGTGTGCATGAGGTATAAAATCTATATATGAAAACAATATATAAAAAACTAATAAAATTTACAAGCGTATGCCGAGATTTAAAACGTAATCTTCAGCAACTGTTGCGCAAAGAGTGTACTGTAACATATTTCAGTTGTGTGTCCCTGTACAATTAATAAAAAAAATTATATGAATGATCTTTTTTAGCGTGATCGTACTGAAATTCAGTGATTTACGTTAATTTAATACATTTGATAAACTACCATGTCAATAAAAGTTTTTCGAAACGATTTTTCTCCATATACCATAATGTAATCGAATTCTTTTGAGTGTCCCTAAAAATGAATCATCAGTCGTATGCAACTTTATATGCAATACCAAACATGCTTTAATGTCACTAAATAAGTTTTGCTATTTGCATGAAAATCCAAGTCTATTTACGTGAGTTAGAGCGATGACAGACGGACAGACAAAAACAAATGCGTAAGCACTTTTCTACTTTGTTGGAAAGTACTACAAATTGAAAAGAATTTGATAGAAAGTACAATACTAAGCTCTATAAAAGTTTTTATTATACGCTTATAAAATGTCTCCGTTAATTAGTAAAGTAAATCGTTCAAGATTGCATTTCGATAAAGAATTTTTACAGGATGATTCCAAATTCATGTTACAAGGATTAAATAGGGAGCGTTCCCAGGTGGTAGTTTTGGATTTGGACAAAGGTGATATCAAAATAAAGATCTCGTCTTGTTCTTTAAAAAGTGCAATGCAACTACCCGTCCGAATCTAACCGTTTTCGAGATATAAGCACTTCAACTATAAATAAATAAATAAATTGACAGGCAGGTACATAAATTCTTCACAAGTTAAGCCAGCCTAAGAAAAACATTTTATTTTACACATTATATACACATACAGTTTATTCATTGCATCACGCCACACATTTGCCAAAAAATTTGCATAAAACAAAGTGCTGGAAATTACAAAAACAGATGGAAAAACTCTTCGAATGCAGCCGTATGTGAAAACTTCGTAGATTGCGAAGTGCCTGTCTAAAAGAGGAAAAATAAATGGCAATGTGTGGGTTTAAAGGATTTTGCTTGTAGCTCGGGATAAGTTATTGGCAGGTGGATTAAAACAATGCAAAGAAATTTTTAACTTGCGAACAATTTATATATCTGCCTGTCTATTTATTTATTCCTTCACATTTCAAGTAAGGTTGGATCAAAAAGGGTTGGATTCGGGCGGGTAGTTCCATTGCACTTTTGAACGTACATGATGAGAGCTTTCTTTTTATACCACACTCGTCCAAATTTACAACTTATATTTGGAAAGGTTCCCCAGTAAGTGTTGCTGCAAGACGCTATAAAGGTCATTTATTGTAAGGGAATATACAGCTCCGTGTGAAGAGAAAATTGCAAACTGGGCAAAGTTTCAATTTAACATACTCCTCAACACTTACATACTTTTTTTGTGAAATATGCTAAAATGTGCAAAAACAGAAATAAATTCATTGAATATATATTTCACTTTTATTTATGAAATTTAAAATGTTTAATTCAGAAACGCCAAAGAACTAAATAACACAAAGTGAAATTTTACTTAAATGTTGACAAAGAGTATAGAAAATATGTATCTAACACTATAGAATAACAGTTTGCAATCCTTTTTTGTTTCTAAAATTCACCAATTTTTTTAACATAGTTGAGGGCACGTGATAAATATAGTTTGCGATTTTGAAAAAAAAATTAAAATATCATTGATACTTCCATTTCGGAAATAAAAAGCTTATGATAGTTAATTTAATAAAAATAATATGTAGTTTGATATAATACAATGAAAAAATCCTTTTTATGTAGTGTGCACTTACATTGAAAATTGATTTTCTTGTTTATCTCCATGAACAGCTTTTACGAGCTAATTAGAAGTTCTTAAATGACTTTTCTCATAAGAAAGCAATCTTTCTTCTTCACAACAAATGTCATGTACGTTCGGGCATTTTTAACAAATAAAAATAAAGAAGAATTAAAGCATATTCAGGAACTAATTTTTATATTTTTTTATTTCTTTCTAATAAAAGGAATATGTTTTGCATTTAGAAAATAATTTTTTACTCATTTTCAGCAGTTATGTTAATGAATGTAATAGATTAAAAAATGATAAATTTTAATGGAAAATATAATTCCAAATTCTGTAAAGGTTTTTATTATACGTTTATAAAATGTATTTGTTAAGTAAATAGTTCAAGATTCGTTTTAGATTTAAAACAAAATCTACAGGTTGATTCGAAATTCATGGTAAAAACATTAAGTGCTATAACTAAAGTGCGCACCGTAAAAGTCATTTATTCTATAGGAATATACAGCAACGTGCGAAGAGAAAATTGCGCCCAGACCAAAGTTTTGATTTAGCATCTCCACCAGACACCCTTTTTCTTTTTGAGATGTGATAAAATATGCAAAAATAGAAATAAATTCATTGAATATATATTTCGCTTTTATTTTGGAGCTTTAAAAATTTTAATTCAGCAACGCCAAACAATTAAATAACAGAAGAGGAAATGTTACTCTCTTAAAAAGTCAGCCAAAAAATAGCTCAAGTTGAGCTGAAATCCACTCATCTCAATGTTGAAAGGCAGCTTCTCAAAAAAGAATTGAAATAACTCGAGTTTTAACCAATTTAAATGAAGTTGAGCTATTTAAATAACCAATTTAGATCAAGAAGATTTAATCGTTTGAAAAACAACTCTTTTATGATCGAAAAAATTACAGCTCTTTCATGAGAAGCCAAATCGGCTCTTTCGTTTTAAGAGTGTACATATATTTTGACAAAGAATGGAGGAGTTATATACCTAACACTACAGAATAACAGATTTGGACTAACAAGTTAAGAATCCTTAATAGTTTGCAACACTTAATATTTCTAAAATTCGCCAATTATTTGTACATAATTAAGGACACAATAAGTTAAACAAAAACAGAAAACAAAAAACAAAAAAACAAAAAATATATTATTATTTTTAGATTTTGCGCTTGATAAATAAATGTATACCTTTCAATTTTGAAAATAATGCTCAAAATATCATTGACACCATCTTCCATTTCTTAAATAAAAAGTTTATGATAATTAACTGAATAAAAATAATACGTAGTTAGATATAGTACAATGAGAAAATTCATTTTATCTAGCATGTATTAATGTTAAAAATTAGTTTCCTTGTTTAATTTATGATCTGATTAGAAGTTCATAAAATATTTTATTCATAATAAAGCAATCTTTCTCAACACCAAATGTCACGTACTTTCGGACATTTTAACGAATAAATACAAAGAATTAAAACGCATTCCGAAACTTTATTTTATATTTTTTTTCTTTCTTTCAAATAAAAGAGATATATGATACTTTTGGAAAAGAATTTTTATTCTCATTTTCAGCTGTAATGCAAATGAATGCAAAGGATTAAAGAGTAAAAAGTACTTGATTGAAAATATAATTCGCCGTTCTGTAAAATCTTTTATCATACGTTTATTAAAAAAGGTACCCTGGGGTAATAACACCATGTTAAGGTTCTACCAATTTTCACGGCTGAGTTTTAGATTGTATTTTTCAAACATATATATGATTTGATACAGCAACTCATTGACTATCTATATAAAAAAATAATTTAACAGATATGTATTCATAAAATGTAATGGCGTGATTTATTGACCAATGATACTTGGCGTTATTACCCACCTATATGGGTAATAACGCCATGCAAACAAAACTATGAAATAAGATGGGATAATTGCATGTAGATTGCCCAATTCTAAAAATAAAAACTCTACAAACTTAGAAATTGACAGATTGCATTCTAAGCTATTGAAAATGTTCAATTTTTTGTGAAAGTGTAAGAAAAATAAAGGTGTGGTGTGAGAGAGAGGATGAGGCAAAAGAATATCAGACCGTGAGTTTCTTTTTGCTTAAAAATGACCGTTTAAATAGAATTATTAGGAACATTGCACAGTTTTAACTGTATGAATCAGTTATTTGAATCAGTATTTAGGATGTAGCTCGGCCACTGTAGAGAATCAACCGGGATACTAATGCCAAGGACTGGCGTTATTACCCCGTGATAGTTATTGCGCTGTACATTTTAAATTACAAATTATCTCGAGATTATCCAAAATCTTCAACAACATTTTGAAAGTCCATGAAATGTACTACAAATTTATGTAATTAACAAAGTATTTCCGGACTAAAAAAAAGTAATCTTCACATCACAAAACGTAGCTCGCAAATTTTAGATCAAGCGTTAATTTTAGTTGCTTGTAAAAACAAAAAGTCCTAAAAATGAAACAAATTAACTTGAAGCTGTTTATGGCGGTTTATATGACTCAAAACCCTTCTGTGCAGAGCATATGGGTGTCATTTACCAGATTATTTCATAATTATGCATAATATTAGCACATGGCGTTATTACCCCGCCTGGCGTTATTACACCAGACCACCTTATATTTGTTAATTAGTAAAGTATATCGTTCAAGATTAGATTTCGATAAAGGATTTCTACAAGATGATTCGGAATTCCTAGTACAAACTTTAAGTGTTGCTATAGGACACTGTATGTGTTTTTTTTTTGTTTTTTTTTTTTTTTTTTTTTTTTTTACTTTAATAAAACTAAGCTGTACTGTTTCAGACAATGTATGCATTTGTAGGTCAGGTGGGGTAATTATGACTACCTCCAAATTGGAGAAAAGTGTGTACTGTGAAATTTTGTTTCATGCTTAGATATTGACCTCATAATGTATTTCTTATTTTAGATATTCTTTATCACTAATCTGAAGCATTTTTGATAATCAAAAAGCAATTTGAAACTAAGTCCATTAAATCTTTCATAAATGGATTTGTAAGTTTAAAGCTTTAATGGTCACAATTACCCCAAACAAATCTGTATAAGGATGTATAAAGAAAAATATAGTGGTCATAATTTCCTCACTAGTGGTTTTAAATACCACAAACTTTTGTAATTGTGAGATTTCGGTGGGGTAGATATAACCACCCTTTTAACTTTAAAGAAAAAACAGCTATGAGAATTTAAAAAAGTGTTCTTAATGGGTCAAAGTTATTCCTATATACTAAAAATATTACTTTTGAAAATAGAAAAAAGTAAAAAAATAAAAAATAAAAATGTTGAGAATGTACAAAATGGTCATAATTACCCATCCTGAAAGAAAAGTTTTTCTTTAGGCGGGATCATTCCCGTAGCTGGTATATAAGCCTGCGTTACTTTGTATCTGTGCTCAGTTTTGCTTTTTCTAGCTTGCTGACTCTTGCACTGATGAAGAATCTGGATAGTAGATTTGAATCAGCTGTTTGCTACATTTTCATACTATATTTGTACATTTATATACGTTGGTTTTCCATTTTTAAACATTTTTGCACAAAGGCTTTGTTTACTATTTTAAAAACGTTACTGATTACAACGTTATTTGTAATCATTGTGGTTAAATAGCGATAAGTTAGAACTATTTATAGGGTTTCGTGTATCTGACAAAACCCTATTTGTAACTATCCTCTATCTGTCTGTCACAAAGTCCTAACACAAAAACTATGTAAGACACAGACTTAAAATTCTGTATTCTTACAGCTAAATACCTCGTGTCACACGAGAAATCATAATTTTTTGAAAAAAAGTCTATTATTTTAATTAAATTAATATTTTAAATGTCATTCGTTCATTTTTGGGATTTAAATTTTAGAAAATAACCTTTTCAGCGTTATTGTTGTAGACACCATAGCTTGAAAATTTAGCATCTTTTTAGTAAATAGGGTGGTACTCTATTCAAACCGTGATTTAGAAGTTAACTTCTGGATTTAATTAAAATAAATTTCGTATTTTTTGCCATTTTAAGATTTTAATCAGTTTCTTGAATAAAGTTGCGAGCGTACTATAATTCTTTTCGTTCACAAGGGCGGCGCCAGAGGGGAAACCGGGGGGGGGGCATATGCCCCCTCCGTCGGGCATACCTGCCCCCCCCCCATCGGGGCCAAAATTCAATGTCGTCGGGGAAAATATTTTGACGTTTGAATTTCTGCCCGGTCGGGTTGAATCAAAATATGAAGATTTTTTTTTTTCAAAATTGGATTGACTAAACTAATTCTTTTGGATATGAGTCGGTTTGTGACTGAAATTTGAGTTTAGATAAACCCGATTTTTTTTTAATCATAATTTCTTAAATTGAAAATCTACATGGATTACTATAGAGGATGATACACGAATGACTCTGTACATGCTTATCTTTCAACAAAAAAAGATAAGATTTATACTGTAGTTATAATCATGTACTATTATTTTTTAACTGCACTAAATTATGGATGAATTTTCACTGCTTGTGGATTTACGGTCGGTTTGACAGAAAGAATTTTTGGTTCGGTTAAAAGATCGCAAACGAAAATTATGTTGTCGGGGTTGTCTTGGAAGACAAGTAGAATACTGCATCGGGTCGGGCAAACTGAATCTGACCCAACTCGCAATCTGGACCGGATCGGGTTGAGCCCAATCTTTTGTCGTTGTGAGTCGGATTCCAGTTTTGTTAACTTTAATAGTTTCAGGTTCAGATTGGATGTTGGCACTTATGGTTCTTGATTCGAGATGAATCCAACTCTCATAAGAATTTACAAATTTTATTTTACGCTGAAAAACTATATATATGAATGTTAATGAGCTTATCTATACTGATTTTTAACTTAAAAGTTAAAACTGATACTGAAGATACATTTTTTTACTTAACTGCATTACAATATGGAAATATTTTTTCGTCAGTTACAGTTGGGGTCTGGTTGATGTTGAAATATTTTGGGTTCAGGCGTTCAGGTCAAATTGTGATGATGTCGGGCTCGAGTTTCTGGTAGAGTTCTGCATTCACCTCTTGGAAACTAAACCCAACTCGACAGGCAGTTTGAGTCGGATCTGGCTAAAATTAATATTTTTTCGGATTGACTTCTATTTTTCGAGTCGGATTGGTTTTAATTGTTTTAGCATATAAGTTCGATTCTATCTGATTTCTCAAAAGTATCCCCGAAACATATTTTTAAATGAAAAATTATATTATCCCGGTGTCAATGAGTGCATATACAGATATATTGGTTTTTCTACATAAAAAATATAATTTATATTAGTGGTATTAGTGTAGGCAACTTTTCTATTATTGCTTTACAAGATGGAAGTTTGTTTTTCATTTCGAGTTGGGACTGGGTTCGGATAGAATACCGTTGGTTTTAGATTAAAGTTTGTTAAGTTTGGGTCATATAATTTTTAAAAACTGGTTTAGGTTGATATGGATATAGAATTAACTAGTTTAAGTCAGGTATAACCCAATCTGTGGACGACTCTATGCTCGAAAAATAATCCGTGGATTCTACATCTTTTTCCCTTGATAACATTCCGTAAAAACAACAAAAAAAAATTTCCACTTTAACTTTTCCATTTCTACTCCCCCCCCCCCTTAAAAAATACAGTTAAAATCACCAATTACCTAAAATACTCGCATCTAAAGCAGCATGTTCACCAAATTACACGCATGTTCTGGCAGCTGTGCTGCTTAGTACTTTTTCGCATTTAGAAAAGTAATTTATAAATTCCTTTTATCTAAAAATACGTAAAAATCAGAAACCGAAGATCAAAATTTTCAAAAAATCTCCAGTCAGAAGAAAGAAATTGCTTAAAATATTTGGAAACCTCTTCAAATCAAAGAGATATTTCCGTATTGTCGAGACGGACTCAGCGAAAAATTTTGCCCCACGCTGACCACAGCTAGACCTCCTGCATAACTCGCGGTTCGGGTCAGCGATATATTTTTAATTGCAGGTCGCTTTTCGCTGTTATTAAAATAATGCACTTTAAGATTCCCAACCATTTCACAAGTTTTAACTTCATTTACTTTTCTCTTCGGAATATTGTATTTAAGCTCTTTGTTTCAGATTTGAATCAAAATTTGAAATATCACGCTTTCTTCATTCGATCGATATACATTCTAAAACAAAATGGAAATTGAAGATGGTTTTCTCATTGTTTTATTATTACAGCTATAGCTAAAAAAATTTGCTTTGATTAAAATTATGGAAAAAGTAAAACGTAATATTTATAAAGTCATAAGTTACGCATTTCAAAAACGGTAGTTCAACTAATTTATTTCACACCATGCAAATACATTGAATTCAAATAAAATAAATTAATATTAGTACAGTAACGTCTTCAGATAGAACGGAAAAGGATATCGTTCTTAGCAAGTACGCTGTTTCTTTATACATTTATTCTTATTTAGATTTGAATTTACCATGTTTAAGCCGCAGAGAACAGCTGCGATTCAGTAAAAGGAAATGCATGTCTGTCTGTTTTGACTAGTTTTCGAATTCTGTTCTGCAACTTAATATAAAACAAACTTTTCGAGTAATGGAATGATAACGAGGTTGATGAGTACGTTGTTTAGCATCCGGAAATGTATTCCTGCTGATTGGTTGTAAAAATAATATTTATATTTTTTGTTGTTGCTATGGGAATTACAAGAAAAACACCTGTTGTGATAGGCTGGAAGGATGTTTCAGAGTTACCTAGATGCAGTACTCTATTATCGACAATTGTCCATTGACCACAGATAATAAGAGTTAATTATTTTCCTGATTTAGTATTTTTATTTTAAAATATGGAAATAAGGTTGTTTTAAAAAAAATTCTTCTGTTTATTGCTATTTTTGAAATTTTTATAATTAATCAGAAACCGTAAAATCAATGCTACAATGAACTTTTAAAGAAAAAATTTGACAATGAAAAATTAGATCTTACGACTTTGCAAATTTTGCATTAAAATTAATATTTCTACTAATTATAAATATTTTATGAGTTCCTTCTTTCTACGAAAGTACGAACTTGAATATTTTTCTGCTGTATATAAAAATTTCAAGACTTTCATACGAGTAAGTCCGAATGATTTCTTATTTCTTTCTGTTTATATGTGATTTGATATTTTTACCCGAGTGTTTTAATTTTAAAACTGCTTTATACGAGAATTCGTACTTTTGATGATAATAATAATTTAATTTGTCTTAATTATGTAAGTTTTTCATTTGTATTTTTCCATTCAGTACTACAGACAGTAGAACGCCGATTATCCGGACCGGCCGATATCGAGGATAATCCAGTTAATGAAAAATCCGGATAATTGGAAAACTTTATAAACGCATAGGGCAATGTTTTTAGGCAACTTCCCTTCACATTTTTTTCCAGGTTTCGGACTGGCAATTGTGGTCATGCACATTTTAGCATATTGAAAATGGCGTGTTTAGAAGTATTTTTTTTTTAATTAAAATTTTAATTTCTACAAAGTTGTACGTAGAAATTATATGCATACACTGTACAGTATATATATATTTAAAAATCCTCGTGATAGGGAAAAGAAATTCTTGATAGTCTTCTGGTTCACAGAGGCTATTCTTTTGCGTGCGTGGGACTCTCGTGCATTAGAAGGGAAACTTCTAAGGTTCTAGGAAAAAATAGTTTTATGCATTGCTGTCTTTGAGTTTGTTGATGATTTTATTATTCCAGGATTAGAAATTAGTTATTTAACAGTTAAATTCCATGCCTTCTTGTCACATTTAGCGTACCCTTCCTGAAGAAGTTTGACTTTAAAATTTTTGGACAATATGGCAAAAAAAAAAAAAAAAAAAAAAAAAAAAAAAAAAAAAAAAAACTTATGGTTTTTGATTGATCCGGTAAATTGGACAATACGCTTCATCGGAGTCCAGATAATCTCTACTGTATTTTAAATTTCATATTCATTATTTCAAAAAGCACTGCAATCGAAAATTAGTATTCCCAAATCAGACCTAAAAAAACTTGTGTAGCTGGGAAGCCTTATTATACCCCTTGGAGACGAGCGACACGTATACTTGCCTTAAAAAGACTTAAGAGTCATTGTTTACCAGTGTCATTCTTGCTTTTTCCCTCTCTTCCTCTTTTTGTACTGCATTAGATCTGGAAATACTGTTATTCACAGACGTCTGTCAAAAAAGCCTTTCCAAGCATATTTCACTCTTTATTAGAAAACGGAAAAAAATGAAAGAAAAAATAAAAAAAAAAGTTTGGTTCAGTCAAATGTTATAGAAAAATGTGCTATAATACCTGTTTTAATAATAATAAATTTCAGGGCCGGCAGAACTTTCAAAAAATAAAATTTAGTCCGAGTCTTCAGATAAAATTAAGCTCAATTCGAATTTAAGGAAAGAAAATTTCACCGAGCTAAGTCGCGATAAGTATTTCATTGGCCAGGCTCGGGGCTGTTTTCTTTTACGATACTCGGGCCGATCCATGCCTGGTTTTCACTCTTTTCATGGCTTAACTAACTTTTTCGATATAGAGCTGGAATTACGTGGAAAAAAATTTTCAGTCCCGGTTTCGATCCGTATGAAAATCACTTTCTCGGAACGACCTGGTCCGAGTAAAAGTCAGTAAAATTTGACCCGTTCCAAAAATTTTTGGGAAAAATGTATATATTTTTATAAGTTTAGCTCACCATTATTCTACTATTTAAATTTAAAATGTACTATTTATAAAGAATAGTAGATTTTTAGAATAAAATTTAAATACAAAAAAATCGGTGAAATAGAACCTGCCTATGACGCTTTGCTGTCTTAGGGGGGGGGGGGGGGGCTCTTCACTCACTTCAAAATACCTGCTCATAATGTTAAACCAATGGGCAGGTTGTTTTCGAATTTCTCGTTTTATTTTAATATTTTTAAACGTTTTTTGAATGGGATAACTGAGCTCAATCTTCCATATGACTATTTTCTACTTTTTCGATTTTGGTTGCAAATAATAAAGAGTAGAATACAGTAATATAAAAAGCACTTTCAGTTCCAAAGCCGGTTTCAAAAGTCAAAGTATCTTTTTTTAATAAACTATAACGTATTTTTTTTCGTTTCTATGGTATTCTGTCTTAGAAGATTTTATGTGTAGCATTTTTTTCCTGATTTTAAAGTCTCCAATACAAGAAATAAGGATTAACAATAACTAAACCATTTACATACAAATAGATATTCATTAAAAATAAATAAATATTGCAGACTAGAGCACTTCTAAAAATTGAGTTATTTTTAATTAGAACTCCCCGTGCAAAATATTTTATAACTATATCGAAGTAAATTTTCACGTTTTGTAGAAATATAGAGTCGGGTCGGGCCGATATTTTAACTTTTATTAATTTATTTTTGGCCGGCCTAATATATATGTGTGTATATATTGCACTTGCTAGCCCGTATAAGCAGGTCGATTTTTTAAACTTTCTCGCCGATCGGACCATTAATTTATTTTTCACGAACTGGGTAGGGCTCGGCCCTGAAATTTTTGCCCACGCAGTTTTTTAGGCCCCAGTCCGGCACGCATTGACCTTTAATATATATTATGAACTTGGCCCCCTGTTGGGGATACAGTGCCTCCGCGTCAGGCAAATTCTGGCGCCGCCCTTGTTCGTTCAACTCCTTGGTTTATTTTTTAGACATCATGCATTTTATATGGCAATGCAATAACTTTCTTAATTATTCTAACACAAGAATAAAATTTTGACACCAGCAAATATTTTGCTTTTCAAGATATATAAAAAAATCTTCAGTTTTTATCAAAACATTTAAATGACAAGTATTAAAAAATGCTCTGGTAAGCAACAAAAAATGTTAATATGTTTTGAAGTATGGAAAAGTGATTGACAAGTGCTTCTAATTGAGCACGAGGAAAGGACAAGGGGCCCCTTCTTCGCTGCAGCTCACTGTCAATGCCAAATTAAAAAAAAAAATCATATTAGCGCTTTTTTCCATATAAAAGAAATGGTACTTACGTATTAACGCCACCGCAGCGGAAGTTGCGCTTATGTGCCAATAAAAAGCAATCTTGTTCGTCGCATGCGTACACAGTTATCTTTTGGATTCCTTGTTGCTTTGTTGTTTGCTGATTTTTTATGTCATTTTTTAGTGCTTTTTTAGTGTTTTAGTGCTTTTTAAACTCATTTTTGACGCCATTTTTTGTGCGCGTGCGAATAAAAAGATTGCTCTTTATTGGCACAGACATTAGTGCAACTTCTGCTACGGTGGCGTTAATACGTAAGTACCAAAGAAATTTGCGTAAAACTTCCCGTCTTTCATTTTAGTAAAATTTTTAACCCTACTTTACATGTGAACAGCACTGTTGACCCTGCAGTGCAACTGCACTGCAAGTCAGCTTTCTGTGCAGTTCTACGCTGCGGGCATACTTGGTGGCACTGCTATGAGTATGATACGCTGCAGGAACTAAGGTTTCTGGTACTTTTTCGCCATACATTCATGTTTAATTACGCTGCGTTTTTTCTGGCTCTCCTCTTTGCAGTACACATTGAAAATGTGACTAATTTCTTTTATATGGGAAAAGCGCAAATATGATTTTTTCAAATTTGGCATTGACAGTGAGCTGCAGCGAAGATGGGACCCCTTGTTCTTTCTCATGCTCAATTAGGAGCACTTGTCAATCACTTTTCTATACTTCAAAACATATTAACTTTTTTTTGTTGCTTACCAGAGCATTTTGTAATACTTGTATTTAATATACATGACCTTTTTAAGTCATTATAGTGGAACAAAAATTTCATCAAATGTGCTTCTTGTAGGTAATTTCTTATTTGAAAGTATTTTACTGTACATTTCTAAACAATAACAATATATAAATAAATTTAGAATTAATTATCTCGGGAAAGCCGACGGCAAAACAACCTTATTTTTGGTATTTTTGCTGAGTTAAAGTGGAATTGTTAAAGCAATTTGCGAAAAAATGTTTGAAAAGGAAGTTCGTAAAGGAAATTTACGGAAAAACCTGACAGATAGGAGATAAATTTTAGAAGAAAACTGCTATAATGATAAAAACTAACTAACAAGCAAAACAAACACAAGTACAAATATTAAAAGAAGCAATACAGCATAGATTTAATAAGATTATTTCTGAAATATGGTTTGATAAACTTTCTTTATTGTCAAAAATTGTAAAATATTTCAGTGCATTCGATTTTCAACAAAAGTTCTGAGTATATTTGAGGCAAAGAAAAGACAGGAAAAGAAAAGCTCTTTTAAGATTGATGAGTACTTAAATGTTCGTTTTTCTACGTAAAGGATAAAATCGAAAATTAATTGATATTTGTAGACTATGTTTCTTAATTGTGCGAAAATATTAAAAGTGTGTGTTCATTTTTTGATAATTTGCCATCATTAAACTTTTCTGTTTTGAAATGAAGTCTGTTTATTTTCTATTGGGATCTTTATTTTAAACTTACAATGTATGGCGTAAAATCCATAGCGAGCTCGAACTCTTGACTCTGTAGTTGATACGAGATTAATTTACAGTGATTAAAAAATGCCCAAAATTGTATTTAAAAAGAATCTTTCTTTTAAAAGAATTTTTTGGTATTCTGACACTTTCGTTTTACATTTTCCCAGGGCTAGGAATGTTTGTTATATATTTTCTTTGTAATATTTTTATTAAGTGATATTTAGCATTAAAAAAATTAAATATCGTTTGCTGATTGAACTTTTCGGCAAGCAAGTGGATTAACAATACGGCAGATTTAACGCGCAAATATATGACATCCACACTGAAAATATCCGTGGCTCTACACTCCTAATCGCTCGTCTTCCTAGATTTTCATCACGGATGATAATGATTAAATTCAGTGCTCGGGTAGGGACCGGTGTTTTAGAAAATGGCTTTTGTTCATATCGATCAAAGGCTCAGTTTTTCATTTCTTTAGAAAATAAAATTTATTTTAAATTCTTTTCAGCAAATTTTACTCCTATAGAACTTTTCTAATAAAGCGATTTTGACCATACTTAACGTTAAATATATTGTAAAATAATTATTCGATTTAAAAACTGTTTGCATCAGCGTGTATATCAAACATTTCTCAATAACACCATTGATTTTCATAGTTTCATATGCAGTATTTTTGTTAATGTTAGTTTATAAAGATTTCTGGTCACAATAAATCCATTCTCAGCAGCGGCTATAACGTTAGTTACTTTTTTTAGAATAGATTGATATAAAAGTTAAAAATTGAATTATGCACGATATATATGTAAAATAGCCCCAATATAAAAAAATTCTACCAGAAAATAAGTAAATTCAATATAAATTACTGCTATTAAAGTACTAAAAAAATGTGGACATAAAGAACTTTTATAGGTTATTTTACATTTAATATATCACACATCTGTATTTTTGTAGACAAAATATAAATTTTTAATTTTAAAACATAGTTTCTAAACATCATTTCTGTATTATTAAAAAATATATATTTATACTAGATTTTCCCTCAAAGGAATTAGTCTGGCCGATAATAATGAGAACACAGATTTAATAACTTATGGTAAGTAAAAAAAATAAGATGCTATATTTAACTAGCCATATATTGCGATAAAAAGAAATGAAATTAATTTGATTAATAATTTGAGGAAATTGAATCGTAGAACTACAAAATTTTACATATAAATTCGTATACGCTGTTTAAAAAAAATTGTGGAAAAAACCATGCAAACGAGCTATTCATGGGTGTAAAAATGGAAGTATGAAATACGTTAAATTAATACAGAA
Organism: Maratus speculifer; assembly: GCA_964019185.1. Taxonomy (NCBI): domain Eukaryota; kingdom Metazoa; phylum Arthropoda; class Arachnida; order Araneae; family Salticidae; genus Maratus; species Maratus speculifer. The sequence continues at coordinate 75,577,424 of OZ025296.1, read as the reverse complement.
AATAAAACATTAAATTATCTTACATCGCTTAAACAGGCGCTCCACACCAATTTGAGAAACTCTAAATGACAATCAAAAAGATGTTTAAACAGAAAGAACGATATGTCTATAGAGTGTGTACACGTCCGGAATATTTAATATTGTTAAATATATGTTTCCGTGATTACAATGAGGATGTCAACAAGAGTTTAGGAAAAAAAAATATATAGTATCAAAGTCCTGAACATATATCGAGTGACATGGAATACGTCATTATAATGTGTTCTATTTATCCTGGATTGGATTTAATGAGGAGTGCATGCTGGCCACTACAGACACTGTATTGGGTTGCCTTCAAACATATTCTGCACAAGGTGAGCTGCATTTTAGCATGTCTTAAATAAAAAGAAATCGGCATTGGTTGCAGCATAGTGTATGACACGAGATTTGAACATATCGTCTGCATAATCTTTGAGCTGTAAAAGTATCATTTGAAGTAATTTAAAAATCCACACATTTTTTTCAGTAAATAATACAAGCTAAAATACGCCGATATGAAAACGATTTTGAAAATTTACCAGAATAAGTTAGTATATAAAATCTCTGCTAATGACAGTTGAGAATATGGCTTTATGATAAAATATCTAGAATAATGAATAAAAAAATACTACATATATAATTTAAATGATACAACACTCTGTTAGTAGTTTTGTCCAGATATAGAAAAGCCTAGCGAAGGAACATTTTAAAAAGTACTTTCTGGCAACCTATTCCACGTTTCATACAGACCTTCATTCATATTCATACAATGTTTTTAATTCTAGATGGTTATCTACCCATTTTGTTGCATTTAAACTACCTATTTTGTGGAGGAAATGTTTTAATATTAAAAGTTTTACACCTAATAGTTCCAAATTAAACAGAATTTTGTGTGCTCTTCATTCATTTCTTTTTAAATTTTGAATTTTTTAGAAATCTTTCTTAGAGACAGTTTTACATTTTAAAAACTACCCGAAGCGAAATTTCAAGTTTTGGGGTTCAGAAGTAACAGAGGAATAGCAAATTATTTCATAGTTTTTTTGTTCCTGCACTATTTTTCATAGCGACATTTTTAGAAATTGTTCTATTGCGAGAAATTACGTCTTAAAAATAACAGCCATGTTAATTTTCATGTTTATATTCCAAACAATGCCATGTACTTTCTTTAGTTTTTCGATTTATTTAGAATTCGTTGTATATCGACCATTTACATCTTCTAAATGATAACCATGTTAAAGTTTTAGCTTCCATCCCCAACTAAATAACTGAAAGTACACTATTACGAAAAAATGCCCATATATTTTAAGAGTTTCAAACTTATTTTTCATGGTAAATGAATTCAGTAGGCTACCTTCTGCTACAATCACAATGGAAGTTTAATATATTTTGAACCAAATATATTTTTGGAATCAAATATTTTTGAGTTATGCTTGATGACAGAGTTACGTTGACTTTTAACGATGCTCGTACACTGTAAAAAAAATCTGTAAAGGTACTAAACAAATTTTCTAGGAAACTGGGATTCCAAGACTTTTCATGTAACGGTAACAGCAAAAATTCAAGTTTCAGAATCGGTTACATGGATTTTTCCTGTTACCATTACATGAAAAGTTCTTGGAATCGCAGTTTCCTAGAAAATGTTTAGTACCTTTACAGAATTTTTTTTTTACTGTGTAGCTGTCAAAGTTGCTTCGCTTCGCTCATACAATGAAAAATAAATTTTATGTATAAAACATCCAAAAGGATAACTTTTATGATATTTTTAATGTAAGTTAGGTTGTAAAATTTAATATTCTATTGAGCAGTTTCTACTTTAAAAAGGTGATGAATTGTTAATAAAAATGAATAATTTATGACAGAGCACAGTTTTATCAGTGAAAACATTTTTCACTGATAATTTATTCTTTATAATCTTTATTATCTTTATTAAATTATTTCTCCAATTTTATGCATCATTAAATTATTCATAATATTCAACAGCAGTTTGAAATTTTTGACACGTTACACAGAATGAATTATAGAACTTAATGACTGTATACTGACATGAAGTCATGTCAGTAAAAAACGTCAGTAGAAAATGTTCAACATAATGATTTTAAACATCAAAATATTTTTAATATTTTAAAATGAATGATCGTTCTTCTTTAAAAATTTCTTTAAGAATTTTCTTTAAAAACACATAATGTAACTGTAACTAATGCCTCCAATACACTCTTAAAACTAAAAAGAGGATTTGGCTTTTCAAGAAAGATTTTGAAATTTATTGGATTGTGAGTTATACATTTTACTCATCTTAATTTAAATAGTTTTTTTAAATAATTCATCTTGATATATAGTGCTTAAAAACAACTCGGTCACTACAGTTGTTTCAAGTCTTTACGAGAATCTGACTTTCAAATCGTGAAATGAGTAGATTCGGCTCAACTTTTTTTTGTGGCTGAAGTTTTAAGAAAGTAGTGTTTTTTTTCGTACGTAATTCTTAAAGTGAAAATAATACTACAATCATTAAAACCAACGTTTGAACACACAATAATTAAAAATCGCAAAGTCCCAGTCGCGAGTAACTGGGACTCGCGACTGGGACTTTGCGAGTCCCAGTTACTCGCGAAACGTATACGTCTGTATATGTGTTTTAATTGTGTGTTCAAACGTTGGTTTTAATGATTGTAGTTTTCACACAAGGTTTTTAGTGAAAATAATTCCTTAGCTTCAAAAATAGTCTGTAAACTTTGATCATAAATACTCTTTAATATAATTCCGTAGAAAGACTTCTTATTAGCAACGAAGTTTGAAAGTAAAAAGTTTCGTATTATTTAACTGAGTTTGTTTTACAGAGTAAAGCTAACATTCAACTATACAGATTTGATGAATCTTAAAGATATAGCATAGACCAGGGCTGTCCGCAGGTGTCATGACTTATTGAGTTCAAAATGGAATTCAAACGATGCTTTTATGTTACATTTTATGTTACATTGGTTTTTTCCCATACACTGAAAAAAAATCTGTAATGTTACTAACATTTTTCCAGGAAACTGGGATTCCAAAAACTTTTTATGTAACAACAACAGCAAAAATTCATGCAACAGATACAGATTTGCATTAAAAAAATGTAAAGTTACTAAGAATTTTACAGGAAGCTTGGGATGCCTAGAATGTATTATTTAAATGAAACTCAGGTTACAGATAAAATTTTAGTAGGATAACTATAATTTTAGTACACTGTAAAAAAAAATTCTGTAAAGGTACTAAACTTTTTCTAGGAAACTGGGATTCCTAGAACTTTTCCTGTAAGGGTAACAGCAAAAATTCAAGTTTCAGAATCGGTTACATGGATTTTTCCTGTTACCGTTACATGAAAAGTTCTTGGAATCCAGTTTCCTAGAAAATGTTTAGTACCTTTACAGAATTTTTTTACAGTGTAGATTCGTTTGTAAAGTTAAAGATTTCTGTAGCTTTAAAAAAATTAGATTTTTAGATTTACATCTTTTATTGTATAGTATACAGATAAAATGTTAGTAACAATACAAATTTCGGCAACTTTATTTTTTTTTTTACAGTGTACAAAAATCTTTGATTGAAACCCATCTATGAAGGACTAAATTACTAAGACTTTTATTTTTATTTATTAATGTAATTTATTTGTTTTCCATAGCAGGAACTTTATTGTTCAAACTTTGATATGTATGTGCATCATACATCAACATGCATTTAAATTTGCTGACTCTACACTGTAAAAAAGAAATCTATAAAGGTGGTAAACTTTTCCTAGGAAGCTGGGATTCCTAGAATTTTCTTATGTAACGGCAATAGCAAAAACTTATGTAACAGAATCGGTTACATGAGTTTTTGCTGTTACTGTGACATAAAAAGTTCTAGGAATCACAGTTTCGTGGAAAAAAAATTAATAAATTTAAAAAGTTTTTTTTTTTTTTACAGTACTAATACAGTGGTGGTCAAAATTATAAGGACAACATAAAAATCGTCAGAACTTGGCTACATTTGGCCGTACGCTTATGCAAATTTAATGGCTGGAAACCAATGAAAAATGAAAAATATTTTTATAAGTTTTTATGGAAATATGTGGAAAATTTATATTCATAAAATGCATTAAGAACTTATACAGCCATATAATATGGACAAAATTATAAGAACAACTGAATTTTTGTGATCTAAAAAGTAAAATTTGCGTGTCTTTTGCTCTGTACATTAAATTTCCTGACGATATAAATGCGTAGTAAGAGTTTGGGATCATCATATTCTATTTTTCAGTCATGCCGCTAGATACAAAGCTTTCGGAGTTTACGAAAGGGAAAGTGAATAGATTTAAAAGTTCGAGACTTTCTGTACACAAATCTTGAGAAAGCTTAATAGATCAAGAACGGTATTTACAATTATCTTAAAATTCTCGGTAAATATGGACGGCAAAGACATACAATTAGGCTAGCTTTTGTTAATTTATTTGAGAAACGGTTGGTAATACGGCGAATTTGCTCCAAAAATAACAAACATCAACAGAAATAAAATATGAATTGTTCTTAGAATGCTGTGCTCGAACTGTTCAAAGTGTTTTACTAAAAGAACGTTTTACTACGCTGTGAGAAACATATGTCACGACCGCCTCTTACAAAATTTCATATGAGACTGAGGATGGAGTTTGCCAAAAAATGCATTACTATGGGCAAAAGTGGATGATATTGTCTTTTCCGATGAGAAAAAACTTAATTTGCATGGATCAGATGGTTTTCGCTACTTCTGGTATGATCTTTATAGAGAAAAAGAAATTTTCTCAAAGCATGCATTTGGAGGTGGTCCAGTACTGGTCTAGGGAGTTTTCGCAACTGGTGGAACTACTCCAATAGTTTTTGTGCGTGATAGAATGAATTCTATGTGTTATGTTGACGTATTGGACGATAATTTTTTACCGGAAGCACTGTTAATAACGAGTGGAGATTATTTTGTAAAGCAGGACTATGCCTCAGTACATATTCCTCAGACTTGAAAATCGTGGTTTGATGCTAATTTCGTGAGACTACTTGATTGGCCGGCTAGAAAAACCTGATCTGATTTCAATCGAAAATCTGTAGGACATTCTGCCACACGAACTATACAAAAATGGTACACAATATGAAAACAAGCAAGATTCCATGTCCTCCATCAAAAAAGCCTAGTTAAAAAATACCAAGAAGGTTCCAGCAACTCCCTGACGTCATGACTGATAAAAGTGGTTAAGAAGAATTGGCAGATTATTAATTAATTAAGTGTTTCAGGCAAAAAACATTCACTGTTCTTATAATTTTGTCCAATTTTTACAATGACATATTTTGTTAATTGTGGCAAAACATTTATATTTTGCATTTTCTGATGTTTTGCGTTCTAGACTGTTAAAAATTTGACCCATTTGCTGCAGCGGCACTCCACCGCTTTTATAGAAAACGGTTACATTACAGTGTTATGAAGTATTCTCATTGGTCCTAAAGGAGATATTCTATAAAAGCGGTGGAGTGACGCTGCAGCAAATTGGTCAAATTTTTATCAGTGTACAATGGTTTCTAGCATAAAAAAGTATTTTATGTGCAAATTTCATTTTATTTAATTCATAAATAATTTTTTTCTGTAAAATTTTCAATTGTTCTTATTATTTTGACCATCACTGTAGTAAATTTTTATACAATCTAGAATTCAATTCAGGCTAAAAAACATTTTAAACTACTGAGGTCACTTTTCAAGAAATTATCATCTCTTATCCCTGGTTTTTTATGGCCTTATGTATGTTTTTTTAATATATATATAGATATAGATATATATATAATTCATATATTTCGCTTAGTATACTAGGTACAGATAAGCTTTAAAATGCATAATTATATTAAAAATTCACCTTTCACGCTCACACTCGGTGATGTCTAGGAGTTTTTTGACATATGCCTGGATATAATCTTAAATTATTTATATACATCACAAAATAAACAAAAAAACCGTTAAATTTAAAAACGCATATCAAAACTGAAAGCGAATTTCCTGCAATTATCTCTAATAAGCAATACTATAAAATATTTTTCTTTGTCACTTTAAATGAACAATAAATGCTCTGGATAAAAATTTCGAAACTAAGCATCTTTTAGGGCACTTCAACGAAATAATAGATTTCCGACTATTTGACATTGAGTAACATCATTAAAATACACACCAATCATATCTTTCATTGCATGCATGGTCACAGTGACGTCACAATGACGTCGCTAGGAGTCACTGTGGTGACATCACATCTGTGATAAAAATGCCACCACTCAGTGACGTCACATTGTGACTGAGATGTGACTTTCTTAAAAATCTTTAGAAAATTACAAAAATTCTTCAAAATATGTTATTCACTTTAAAAAACACTTTTGTCACAACATAGCTTTTGTCACAGTTTCGTGACGATGTAAAGAGCCCACAATAGTCACAGAAAAATTACTCAAAAAGACCCGGATGACCATGTAAAGTCTATGGGAGCGTTCTTTTCTAATATCTCGCTCAAATTTTAATTTTTTTGCATGATTTTTTTGCACAAGATAGCTGAGGGCGATCCACAACCGGGCTAGTTTTTACTTTTTCAATTTTTGTTTCAGATTTTCTTGTAAAAATTACTTTAACTTTCGAAACCAGTTTAAACCGGTTCTGAAACTGAAACTATCGTAATATAAAAAATATATAACCAAAATCGAAAAAGTAAAACCTAGCCCGGTTGTGGATTGCCCTCAGCTATCTTGTGCAAAAAAAGCATGCAAAAAAATTAAAATTTGAGCGAGATATTAGAAAAGAACGCTCCCATAGACTTTACATGGTCATCCGGGTCTTTTTGAGTAATTTTTATGTGACTATTGTGGGCTCTTAATGTCAAAGTTGTCACAAATGACACATTTTTCACAAATTCATCACACCGTGACTTCACAAAGTTATCATAATGTGACGTCACAAAAGGGCTCTAAAACGGCCATAAAGACTTCACATTTTAGTCACTGTGACTCCACATCGACAATCGATGGTCACAAAGTCACAGTGTGACTTCACAATGACGTCGCAGTGATGTCACCATACCTTACGGGTTCTTATACTATTCTGGGCAATAGATACAAAGGTGTCAAATAAGAAACCACTAAACGTTATTTAAATGCTTTTATGTATTTTGAAATAAGTTTTAATTTGAAAAATCAATGACAGAATTTTCAAATTTATAAATTAGTCTACAATAAAGTAGTATATTAAAGTAGTATATAAAACAGAAAAGAAAAACGAACAGTCAAGTGAAATACGATACTTCAGTTTTTATTCGTTTTGAGCAATACAGGAATGAAACCTCTCTGTGCGACCATCTCCATTATACAACCACCTTCCTGAACGACTATTTTTTCAAAGAACGAAATTTATTCTCATGGGCTCTATACTAAATTTACCTCCATTCCGAAACCATCACAGTTGAACTCCCTCCATGAGCAACCAATTTCTTTGAAGTTACGAAACGAATTCTATTTTTTCCTGGTCGCTTGAAGAAAGTTTATTAGAAAAATAATTTTAGAGAGCACGTTATTCATCAAACTTCTATACTAAGTTTAGATTTTTTTATTAAGGTAATTTTTAAAATTATAAAATCCTTTTGTACCTTTTTAGAGTATGACTTTACCTCTCATGACGAAATAAAAGTGATGGTCAATAAACTCTTTTGTTCTATTGTAGGAGCGATTCTTTCTCCTACAGCAGGGGAGCTGTGTGTTTCATTCCGGGCGCTGTCGATGGAGACAAGGTTCTGCAGCGCAGCAGGTATACTTCCCACGCAGCCAGATGAAAGCCGTGACACTTTAGAACTGAAGTGAGCAGAGCGTGAGGAGAACGTTGGTGGTATTTTGAGCAGAATGACGAATTGAGAGATAATGGATTGTTTAACTCCGACTTTTGAAATGACTGTAACTTATTGTAAATAGATTTGTGTAAATATTTATCTTGTAAATAATTTAATAGTTAATATAAGTTTTAAAATTTAAACGGTGTCAGATTCTATTATATGTCTCTGGGTTGATTATGATTTGAAGAACTTAGAATTCTACACTATTCTTTCAGGAAACTGTAAATAAATAGATAAGTATTGAAATCATTATTATTTGTTCGCACCCCAAAGAAAATTGCATTTATTTATTGAGCTTTGAAAGGACTTGGAAATAAAAGATGAAACATAAACTGCAAAGTCAAAGAAAATGTCAAAGTATTCATTTTTTAAATTCTGCAGTAATTAACTGGTGTAACTAACTTTTTCTTTATACATAAATTTTTATATATTTTTTTCTAATGGGAAAAATAAATTTCGAGCTCACGAAAGAAATTTAAACTATCCTCTAAATACACATATACATGTATATGTATAAATATGCGAAGATGAATCCACACACTTTATTTGTAGTTCCAAAGTAATTGTGGGCCTGAAGATTCTGCTTTGGTTCTGCTAATTTCGTTTGTATTCATTTTAATTTATACACCCATGATTCAATGTGGTAATTTTGTATTAAATTCAATGGTTTATATATTGTATCACAATTAATGGTATTATATCTATCTAACTATCTATATCTCTATATATAATAAGCAAATTGGGATCATCAGAAGTGTTTCTAGTATAAAACACGATTTATATGCTTATTCATCGTTATATCCTTATTCACGATTACATATGCTTATTCATCGAAATATTTTGTTTTATTGATGAATTTATCCTTCTTTAAATGTGTTATGTGAATGAAGTCACGGATAACAGATAGTAAATGAATAAATGTAAATTTGGTGGAAGGAACGATCAAATTATTTGGTGGGATTGTTCTCTTCGGGGTCATATAAATTAGAGCCGCTGGACATGTTTTAAGATAATATATATAGAACTGTTTGACTTAGTACTATTCTGACATTTTCTTAAATCAAAAGTAAATGTCTTATCTTATGAGGATTTTTAAAAGGTCAATTTTAAATTACTATATTAAAAAATCATTACATAAAATTCTCATTAAATTAACTTCTGGGATCAAAAGTTTAAAAAATTTACATTACATTAACAAGGTCTTAATCATGTACCAAAGTAACATGGAGAATTACGATTTAATTAGAGTGAAATTACTGAGACTCGATTATAATTGTAATATAACTTACCGTATAATTGTGATGAATAATTGTTTGTAATTTGATATTAGAACAATGCCTAGAATAGTGCTGAAATTCAAACGTTCAAATAATATAAAATTAACAATTTTCTAATATCGAAGAAAAAAAAAAGAACATTCATACATCGTAATCACCATGTTTGCGAAGAAAAATATTTCAATATCCATTTGATCAGACGTTATGTTAAATTTTACTTACGCAAACACAAAAAAAGAAAACATTGGAAATTGTCTTTATAGAAAAATTGTTCCTATCTCTAGAATTTTGAATAGGAACTCCAAATTCGACATCATATTTGATTTTTTTTAGAAAAAAAGAAAAACAGAAATCCGTTGAAGTTGCGTAGAAATTATATGGCTTTAAATTTTTAAATTTCTATGTTAAATTTATATTGAATAGTTCTAAAACAAACTGCAATACACAAATTGTTGAAGCTTAAATCAATAATTTTTTGCTTAGGTGAATTGTAATATGAAAACACATAATCGATTTATCTTAAATTGTTTACGAAAAAGTTTTTGTAGATTACAATAAATATTTTTTGAGATTTGATATGATTATTTTAGTCTTATTTCATGAATATTTTAATTAAATTTCTAAAAGAATATTTATTGTAAATAATGAAAAATGTAACAGAAATATATTTTATACTAGCCGTCTAGGGCGACCAGTTTGGTCTCCATTAAAAGTATTCTACGCATTCCATCATGTTATTTTTACTCTTAATTTAATTTACTTCTTCAATCATTATCCAAATCGGAAGATTCCGACCAGAGAAATTAAGAACTGTTTGCAATCATAGTAGCATTTCATAATTCATTATTTCAAAATTTAATAATGAAAAAGCATGCTTTTTTCCATTAATTACGTTTCTGAATTCATAAATATGACAATAAAAAAACGTGAATTCAAACTGTAAACAACGCCGCAATTTTACCTAATATGATGTCAAGACATAACAAAACTGCCACGTCATTATCTACAATGATGTCATAAGAAAATTTTCCATTTATTGTTGAAAAACTTGCTTTACGAACCTCCATGATTATTTTTTTTCCGTTCGTGATTGAATTAATCTTTTACGGCTTATTTATTTTTTAGGAATGCGACATTAAACTATGAATGTCAAGTTAAATTCAGTGGATGTTATCTCAAATATACATAGTTTTTTAAAAGTGTAAATTAGAAACAATGCTTTTATGTTGCAATAAATTATTTTGATTTAGGTTATTATTAATACTATTAATTATTTTTGTATGTGATTGTGCATATGAAAAAATAAAAAGGTTGCGAGAAAAGATTTTGTCAAATTTCTTTTCTCACCATGCACTCACTTTCTTTTGCCAATTATCTATGCTGGAAAAATACATTTAGTATTGTATTTTAAATGAGATGAATGAATCCGATATACATATTTTTTAATCTGTGTTATAAATAAAAAATATGTATTTTAAATGAAATAAGTTATAGTTTTATGTTCCAAATGAAACTGGCATATGGCATAAAATTTGACAAATCTGCACTCGGCTAGCATAAAAGCACCAAAATGGCAATCATGCATATAAAAATGTGAAGTGGGGAAACTTGGAAGTGTTGATGACATTTGGCTTTTATTATATAGATTGGCGACTTATCACCTGCTCTGGCTGACACGAAATTGGCTGCTTTGCATATAAAGAGTGAAGTGGGTAAGCCCAGAAGTGTTGACAGTCACATGACTTAGGCTTTTATTATATAGAGGATAAGCTTTAAAAATGTAAACCCGAAATGTTACTTCATTCTTCCAAGTGATTTTTTATACAGTTTTAAAACGACAAACGTGTTGCAGTTCTTCTTGCAACTATTAACAACTGAGAAAGTGTGATCGATGATCACACATTGGGAAACAGTAACAATTCCGAATTTAGCGATTGATTAGTAAGTTTATCCATTTTGTTTTCCTACATTCAAAGATGTGAAATAATGGGACTAGAAGCAAGAAAACACAATAGTAAAACTGCGAGTTAACCGCTAAATCGGAATTACAGGTGGTTTCTTCTAAGATATGAGTTGTTAGACAAACTGCTTTTTAATACATAGCTGCCAACTTTCAACTAATCTTTCATAATACCTGGATTAGTTTGATCCATGTTAACGTCATTTGAAACCAGAAAATATATTTCATGAATCTTTATTTATTTAATTTTAAGATTATTAGTGAAACACACTTAATTTCATTGCTTTGAAATATTTCTGGTTCGAAACTCATTAAATCAAGGTCAAAATAACGCACGTATAACGGATAATCCATGTTAGGTTGGCACCTATGTAAATATGTGAATCGAGGTTAAACTAATTCTGGAATTTCAGCTGTAAACTCGATGAAGTGATTGTCTTTGCAGCTTCCTCCCAATCTATTATCATTTATTAAATTCAAATTGTTAATTTATAACTATTAACAATTTTGAACAGGAGATAGACGATGAAACCAATTATATCAATTTCAAAATTATTGAAATATGGAGAAAATTATAAAGCTTTTCAAACAAACATAACAGAACATTTTCTATAATCTGAAAAGCATATTTAATTACATTATTTAATTTCAGCTTAAAAGAGAAATCCTTTAAATAATAATAATAATAATAAACTTTTAACTTAATCAATTGGAAAAAAATAAATAGAAGCGTAAAAATGATTTTAACATAAAAAATTCAAAACCCAAAATTATATATTTTTTTAAGTCTTTTTTATTCATAACGACTTTTGATTAATATATTATATTGAAATATATCCTTCTTATGCTTCTGCGAGTTTCTGTACGTTTGTAAAATGTGGGTCTTCACATCAGAGATGTGTTATTGCATTAATTGACGTGTCTGAGATCGCAATACAATTATAATGTAATAATTATGTTCTCTAATAATATTATGTCGCATACCTCATTTTATTTTATAATTAGGGTACTTAACATTGACGAGATTACAGGATTTGAGGTAAACATCTTTAATAATAATACTGTTAGAGAATATTCTAACAGATTTATTACGGACAATCAGGACGAGTTGATTGCTCAATTATATAATATTATGTTAGATAGTTATTTTCACACATTGTTGTTCCAACCTGTAAACATGTACTTATTTCGCTGCTATATTAAACTTCCTTCATTATTTTTAGTTAATTGAATTATTTATTGCGAATAAGACAGCTTATGAAATCTTAAAATGTATTAATAGCGCAAAAGAGAATGTAATACAGAAGGAATAAATCGAAATAATTTTAAACGATTAAATATAGGTGACATTTAATAATAATCTCCACAGCGTAAAATAAAACGAACGACTTTACGGAGATTGTACTGGTAATCGGAACGCCAGAACAATTTACATTTTTTAAGGGAAAAATTCTTATGTATGCTAGGAAAAAACAAAATATTTTCTGGATTCTATGGGTGTTTTTCCGTTAAAAAAACAGTAAATTTTACTGATCTCCCGATTATTAACATTATCTTTGTAAAATCGTACTTTTTTTACAGTGCATATTATAAATGATATAATATTATTGGTACTTATTTATTTAGCTATTTTTAGTTTTCGTTCTATTTTCTACAAAAAATATAAATAGCAATTAATGATATTTATATTATTTTACAAGATTAAGAACATTTTTAAACGTAAAGCTTCTATGAGATTCATTAAATTTCCGAGAGACATTTGGGCCACCTCTTCGTTTCAGCCGATTTCTGAGAGTAATCGTCTCAACATCTAGTATGATACCAAACAGTTATATCCGACACTTTTTTACCACAGCTTTAAAAAAATCTCATCCAGTCCTTTTTTTAACAAAATTCAGACAATTCAACCAATCAGAGATTGGCGGTTTTCAACGTCTTTCATTTTCTAACTACCAAGATCGTCGACGCTGCGATTGAACTGAAATAAAATGATGGCCCCCGAGAAAGTGTCTTGATGTAATGCAAAAAGTATAAGTTGGAAATTACATGCTAAGCGTAGAAAATGTCGTACATGCGTGCTATAAGGAAGTTTTAAAAATATTCGGATCTTGGTGTAATAGCATACAGTACTTCGGATAAATTAGAGTATCCGGAATCTTTTCTATATCCCGGTAAATACTATTTGCTTTCCACGATACAGGAAGTATCTTGCAATAAACTTCAGCAACGCATATCAATTTCAAAAAATGTGAAATATTTTAATATTATTAAAACGCACCGCAAACAATGTTTCCCCCTGTAGTATTATGTAATGGAATACCTTCATGTACCCCTGCAAATTAATATCAAATATTCTTTGCACCGCAGATTGTACAGAATGTTTATTGTAGTACATACTCTATAGATACATATTAACTTTAGTATGTTCGAAAGAATTTAACACCATTAAAATGAACTTTAAAATATTTTACTCTTGATTATTATGATTATTATTATTATTGTGACTATTTTGTCCCTGTAATTAAGCTATGCATTTGATTTTCATGAAATTTAAAATGATTCGACAAAATTTTGTATCAGTTATACATTTTAAATTTCAAATGTACTGATTGGGTAGTTTTTGCTCTGTTATATGCAGACAGACGGGCGAACAGAACGACGACTACAGGTGCTATGTATTTACATAATTACGAAAGCACCTTAAAACAAAATGTATAGGATTTAAAATACAGTCTATGCATAAATAGAACTTTTAAAAGTTACTCATGGAAAAACATATTGCAAAGTTTCCGGGAAATTTATTTGCTCCTATGATAGAACGATAAATACCAACAACTGGTAATAGTAGTACCACTTTTTCAACTTTAGCAACGAGAATTACAACACTTATGTAACACTGTAAGCGGGAAGAATTGGAAAAAATATCAATCAATTGGCTATTGTGACAATTCATCCATCGTTACCAATTTTGCATCATACTATCAATCAAATGTTCGTTGTTAAAGCATATTTTTTAAAAAGCCAGTCTTAAAAATTATTTCAAAACTATAAAATTATAGCTAGCTCAGCTTATAATCTAGTTCAATTAAAATAACTCATTGAAAATTACAATTTCTAGCTATTCTATGGGGTAAAATGTAATGTTTTGTAATGCTTAATTGCAATTTTGTAAGTTAAATAATAATAAATGGAAAAAATAGCATCAGTTGTTGCGGCTATCGTTATCTAAAAGTAATTACTGGTTTTATGCATTAATAGCTGTTGATTTTCTGTCTAAAAGTAAACTGACATAGTTTTTTTCTTTTTTAATTATCATAGAAAAGGTCCTTGCGTTAAAATGAGAATTTTATAGCTAAAAATTATTTCAAATTACTAGCTGTTGCGAAAATGGGCATGCGCAACATCAAAACGTACACTGTTAAAAATCTTGTCCAAGTTTGAACCAAATTTTGGTTCTCAATAACTGCTCTGTAAGATGGTGAAATCTTGAACCAGTATTTGGAGCACCTGTTCAAGCATAGTTCCAATAGTTAAAACAATGTTGAATTAGGAAGCTCTAAATGTTCTTACGAGGTTGAAATAGGCAGTTCTAAATGTTCGTACGATGTTTCGCCATCTTATGGTGGCAGCTACAGAGCAACAAAATTTGGTTCAAAATAGAGCAAAAATTTAACAGTGTCCAATTATGTATTATGTGTATGTGCAATTTTTTGTAATGTAAACTGTAAAAACATTGGTGTATTACATCAAATATGACAAAGAGAACGGCATTTGTAAATTATGCAAAGAATCAGCAAAACTATAATTGATGTACATAAAAATCAATTCAGACGGATTGGCAATCATTCCCTTTTAAAAATAATTGCATTCTACGCGTGTAGTTTTTATCCATCTAAGTGTTTGGCATGAAATATTCCGTTCGCCAAGCTCCAGATTTCACTGCAATTAAGCAATATTAAAGATAATATAATTCAATACATTGAAGAATGATTAATACTCTGAAAGATTACATTCATATTTGTAATTAAATTTTTATTAATAATGTGTAAATAATCATATTTTCTTATAATTTGAAACAAAATGCGAGAAAACAACATTACAATGTTACCCTTTTGCAAGACCCTCAGAGGTTTAAACTACTGATCTTTTACGTGTGTATTTTATTCGCACGCATATGGCACAACATTCTGCATAATACTTCGTACCGATTTCTGTATCATTCTGTTTTAAGAAAGAATTATATTCTATAGAAATAAATTTTAAACTTATAATCGTGTAATTGCGAGTTTTACTCATGCACATAGGATTTCGTAAAACAAATGACTTTCTGCGAAGTTTAACTTTCTATTGCATCTGAAATTTAAAAAAAATAACTATTATTTTTCCTATGTATATTAATGCAAATTTAAATATAAAATTTCTGAAATAGCTATTTAAAATTTTTGTTCCAGGTGTTATCTTAATTTGCCACAGAGTATAAAAATATTTTGTAAATAAGTTATGAATTCTTTTGAGTTTGAAAGGAATAATTTATCAGTGGGTATCTTTTATTAGTGAAAACATGTTTAAAGTTATTTCTAATAATATTTGACACTGTGCAATATTTAAAAAAGAATTTTGATGAGTGCTGATACTTATTTTTCCAATTTAACACTCTACTAACTTATTCATTGTGTTCCCCTTGTCGTCGCTTGAATTATTTGACATTTAACAAGTGTCAAGCATAATAATATATTGATGGGATGAAGTCATAAAATATTCATTACAATGATATTCTTCATGAAAATATTTTAAGATTTCAAAATAAATGTATTTTTCTTTTTCACAACTAAGAAAACTCAGAAAAAATGGAAACTTCGTTAAAAATTATTGAAAGCGTTATCATATTTTCTAATCAACTATTGAGATGAGAAACGAAAAAAGTACTCATATAAAAAAATAAAAAAATACTCGTGTAATCTATCGGGGGAGTTTGAATGGACGGACAGTTTGATATTCCCAATAAATTTGCAATTTTATTCCCACTTATTTTTAATCAAGATTAGTACCAAAATTTTCTTTGTTAAAATTTTATTTTTATAATTAAATTAGTCGTTCAGGGCCACCCTAATACATACCCATCATGGATACGCAATGCAAAACAAAATATTAAAAAAAGACGTGTGGAAATTATTTATAAAATACATCGCAATTGCAAAATAAAATTTAAACATATATTTAAATAGTTTTAACTCATAGTAATATTCCATTACGGAATTGCAGGTACTAATTGAATATCCCATCGACCCATTTTGACAAATCATATAAACCGCCAAACCACTTGCAAAATTATATAAATCGGCAAAAATTTTATTTAAGAAAAACGAAAGAAGAAATTAATTAGCAAAAGTTTATTAAAAATACAAATAAAGCATCGAATTAAAAATCAACTGATGATGTAACATCTTATGTAATGTAATTGCTAATGTAATTATGATGTAATGTTATTGCTTGACAACGTTGAATTTTCTTCTTTCTTACAGTTGTAGTCTATGGGGACATAAGCTGTCCATATTGGGAACCGGGCGTAGTTTTACAAAATCTTGTACCAAATGGATAAGTAAAATTATTTTAAGCAAAATATGAAATAGCAATCGAAAATATGTTTTATTAGCTTTCTAAAATACTCCACTTTTCAGCATTTAATGTAATTTTTCCAATATCTAATAAGAATTTAAGCTTATAAGTAATTAAGATAAGCACATCTCGAAATAACAAGTTTCCTCCTAAATGGCGAACAGCGCGCTTTTTTACACTTTCCAGACTTAATTATCTTTTCAACTGCTTTTCTTCGCGAAAATGTTCAGCCATCTCTCGATGAAAATTATTACCTTTAAAAATATTAAGGGTGTCCATATTGAGAGCTCTGCCTATATAGGGTACAAAGACCTTACCTTTAAATTGAAATTTGAATCAAATATGGGGTCATGAAAAACCGAAGAGTGTAGAAAATAGGATTACAAATATCTCGACCACTAATTATCCGATCGACTTCATTCTGTGTGCAGAATGTATATTTTTTTCAATGGTTTTTACATTCATTCCTTAAAATAAAAAAAAAACGAAAAATTTTATGTACCTTTCTTCAGAACGTGTATTCCGAGTAACCGAGAACAACATTTCCCTATAATTGAGGGTACTGATATACAATATGCTTCTTTCCACTGTTACATACTAAATACAAACTAAATTCCAAGTCTCTATCTCAATTTGTTCGGAAAATAGAGCGCTTGAAGACAAACAGACAGACACATTGACAGACAAACGCAATTTATTTTTTAAAAATATGTTTTTCGGAATTTCCAATGTCTGAAACGTGGAAATCCGTCATTTTTTTTTTCTCGATTTTCAAAACGATTGCAAGACTTAGCCTATACTACAAATGATGGGTAAGTAAAAAAAAAAAAAATAAAAAATATAATAAAAAATAAATAAATAAATAAATAAATAAATAAATTCGGGTTTTTTCTTCTTCCAATTAAAAATTTTCAAACGTTTTGAAATAGACTGAACATTACCGAAATGTAACTGCTAGTATTAAGAAAGGTTAATACAAAATATCAAAATAAATAAATAAATAAATAAATAAATAAATAAATAAAAATGAAAAAACCCGAAAAAAAAAACGAAAATATAAAAGACAACATCTAATTTCTTGACGTAATTTTCTTTAAGGTGTGAAAGAAAAATAAATGTCGCATCAAAATTTGTTCAAGAAAACTTCATGAAAATTTGTGTATTAGTGTTTGAGATAGAATCGTCGCAGAAATGGTAAAAAACTGGATAGAAGCACCATAAGTCGAGCGATTTACGTCTAAAGCTAAAGAAGACTAATTCATATGAGGATGTTAAGTGAATTTGAAGATTTCTGAAAATTCGTGTAATAGTTCCTGAGATAGAACTATGTTATAATTATAAATAATGCCGCATAGCAGAGCCACATGTTGAGAGATTTACTCCGAAAACTAAAGAATACCATTTTATATCTCGGACTAACTAAATCTGAAGTTTGCTGAAAATTCGTGCATTAGCTCTTGAAAAAGAGCTATTGCAATCACCATGAATAATGACCCATAACAGCGCCACCTTTTGGGCGGTTTAAACCAAAAATTTAAATGAGAACCCTTTTATGTGCAGGAATAACGGAATCTGAAGTTTTATGAAAATCCATTCATTAGTTCTTGAGACTTATCTATTTTGGAAATCGTGAAAGGCAGCATAGCAGTGCCATCTGTTGGGAGATATGCCTAAAAAACGAATCAGATCCAGTTTATATCAAGCTATAACTGAATGTAACTTTTGTGAAATTCTGTGCATCTGTTCTTGCGATAAAGTGCCCAAAAAATTATTTCACATACAGACCATTTTATAAAAACGTATTTTTTGGAATCTAAGGATTTCTAAAACGCGTAAATCTGTCGAAAACTTTTCACGAATGTATATATTTTTTCTTTTAAATATAGAATAAAGTAATGTAGATATAGGGTAGTATTTTTCTTCTCAAAATTGCAAAGTCTCTAAATTCTAATTTTTTTCAAGAAAACTATTTACATAATTATTTTGTTAATTTCTACAAACGATAGTTTGAGACTGAAACATATCCAAATAATTCTAAAATGCACCGAAAGATTAAAAAAAACTATTCCAGGGAGTTTAACGAAATATTTTGGAATAAGCATTTTGCATCAAAAATATTGATAACATTATTTTACTTCGGATATTAGTTTTCTTTGTCCTTCAAACAAACTGTTAATGATAGAAAAAGTCAGCATGAAAATACACGTAACTGTATGTAATTATTGTGTTTTTATGCATTTTGTGCTATTTTATTGTACAAATTCTAGCGAACTTTTGTATCAAAAACAGAACAACTATAGATACTTTCAAGATTTTGGAATACCTATAGGTAAGCAGCAGGGTGCAAAAATAATTTGTACGATACAAAAACAAATAAATGATTTGGCGTTTCCAATGCAAAGACGTAATTTTTTTTATTTATATGAAATACTGGATATTGTAATTAATATTAAAATAATCCATTAAACAATTGTACATAATTTTTGTAATCTATCTTAAAACATGTATTTTGCTAAATTTACTCACAAACAAAATCATAAGAAAGTAGTAAATAATTCTAAATTCTCTGAACGTGATTGGCGGATATTTTTGCATATAATTTAAAATTGCATTTAAAAGAAAATCTGAGCACATTTTTTAAACATTTGGCGTACAATGCACGTACAAAATGCTTTTTGACTTTGAAAGAGTACAAACACTAGCTTATAACAACACCAGAATGCCGCTATGGAAACCTGAAATTCTTTCCAGGTGATCCGACAATGTGATTATTCGCACGCTTTCCAGTATAATAACGACATTAAAGGAATTAGAAGTAAGATACAGTCGCCAACAACAGTATCGAGTGTACGTAAAACAAAAAAAAATGTCTTGAATTGTTAAAAATATAAAACCACGTCAGTTTACGCGTTTAAGGTCTGTAAATTAAAAGAAAAACGACATTCTGTTTGAAGCGAAACACCTAACGCAACAAAGAAATTATTGCAGAAAAGATGTTTAATTTCAATATTCCGGATGTTATTCATTTTTATTGACATGGCCTGTTAAAAGAAAAGAATGTATTCTCCACGCGTTAATTAGATGGAAGCACTCCAATGGCTTAGGTTGCATTTTTTGCAGAACTATAGCTTAGAAATGCTTTTCAAGATGGATAAACAAAATAATAAGATGTCTGACATGTCACACTGTTCTACTATGACACATCCAGCGAGCAATGTGGTTTCAAAACAATTGAGCACCAGCTTATTATATATGGGATTTTCCAAGCGATCCAGATATAACACTTCCCAAACGATGAATTAGACAAGGTCGTCTTGTAGCTCAGTTATAACGATTGCCAGATCTTTCGTATCTCGATTTTTTGTGGATACAGCTGACGTTTCTTATATTTGAGACCCCTATTAAAATGACAGAAGAGCTTGCTATTTCGGTTTCGGCCGCTGCAAATCAAGTGCGTGATATGGCTATTGTTTTTCAGAAAGTTCGTCAATCCGTTCTTCGCCGGCGTACCATATGTCTCTGTGTTGAACACTTATTTTAATCACATGTCATTAAACATAATGTTGTTATTTAATCATTGTTTGAGTGTTTTTGCTTCAAATAACAACGTGACCTTTAGCGCTTTTTACCACGTTTGCATATAGCATTTAGTTTGCATACAGATTGAATACAGCATTTTTACTAAGCTAAATGTTTTTTTACTCCTACGTTAAGAAAATTTTAAAATATACCAAATTATGTAACATTTCCTTCAATTAATCTTCCATTATTCAACCTGTCGTGCAGCACTAAAAGATTTAAAATATTAGAGTGTCAGGTGTCTTCAAGGTTTTGCTTATTAAATTTTGAAAAAAACTTTATTTCGACGCTTAAAGAGTGACATTTATGAAATTGCGTTTTACAAAAATTTTGAGAAATTTTAATTATAATGTTTATGTATGAGAAAAATTGAAATTAACTTCCTTACTATTCGTAACGAAATAGTGGGTTAAATCTGTATAATATTTGTAAAAGTATTATAACATTTTCACTTTATTATTTAAGTAAATGTGAATATTCCTATTTTTTAAACTGTAAGTATAACTTCAGAGTTCGAACACTTCAGGGATTTTCAGTCACCTTTTATTAACATTTTTCAAAAGTAATATTTGCCGGTACTTACGTAATAACGCCACCGCTGCTACAGATTTATCGGTTTATAAGTACCGCCAATCTACACCTAAAATTTTTGCGACAAATCATAAAATAAAACACTTTATTTTAAATCAAAACATTTTCAAAATTCAAAACACTTTATTTAAAAACAAAAGTAGTCAATCGGATTTCGGGGCAAAATGAGCCGTTATAGAGTTTAACTCCTGTATCATCGCTCCTAAAAAATAAAATTGCATCTTGTTCTGTTTTTAGCAAATCATAATACGCATTTTTGTAGCACTAAAAAATGGCGTCAAAAATTAGCAAACAATAAGGAGGCCAAACGATCGTGCGCGTGTGAAAAAGATTGCTCTTTATTGGCGCAACTTTTGCTGCAGTGGCGTTAATACGTAAGTACCTATTTGCCTTATCTAATTAAATAAATATCCATTTTCTGATATAGCGACCAGTACTTCACTATTTCTGGCACCAAAGCAGCCAAAATTAACTAAATTCCTTGATGCATGCGAACCCTGAATCAACTTACCTCTTAAACTTTTAAAAACATTTTAAAGTATAAAGACTCAAATCATTACATGGAGTGATAAAACATTGGTGATATTGTGATTATATCATCAATTTTTTATAGAGAGTTTGTATACTTTAAAAGAGATAATATTTTACTATTTAAAAAATAATTTTAAATTTTAGTAGCATTTTAAAACACAACGTGAAGATAAAAATTGCTCATTTCCATATAAAGTTCCAAATATATTGTTGTGTGTTCGGGATTCTTATAAGATTGATGCCACAAAGTTTAAAAAGATGCGTTTATTTGCAATAAACAGCTCAACGGAAACACAGGTATCTTCAGTAAAATACGAAAATTCAACAATTCATCGAATAAATTCAGATATTCTTCCAATGAAATCATAGCATAGAAAATTTTCTCTGAGAACTATTAAGTTCAATAAAGCGTATACAGTGTCTAATCGCAGAGACTTAAGTCTTAACACACAAAGAATTCACAGATCTTCACTACAGAACGCACAGTGTGGTACTTAGCCCTAAAACCTGGCCATAATTGTTTTATTACACTAACAGCAAGATAATAAAGCTTTCAAATAAAGATAGTTATTTTTATTTGAATTATCGAATAAAAATGCTAAAAAAAAGGGTTATTTACAAATTAAAGCATTTATTCATCACTTTCATCACTATTACTATCATCGTATCATCAAGAATATTAACATTTGTGATATCACTTTTTGATAACAAACTTAGAACATCAGAAGATAAGGATTTTTTTCTGTTTTTTGTTGCATATCATGCCCGTTATTATTAGGTCAGAAGTCAGAAGAAGCCTATTCAGTACATCCATATTACAAGCAACGCGACAAAACTTTTTAATGTAGTTCAACCTGAATGACCTAATATATTTATTGCGAGCTTCTGCAGTCTCTTCACTTAGTTGTTCTATTGGCAGAATAGCTTCTTTTATGACATCTGCCCCATGACGAAGTATCTTATGCATTGTAGGGGACATAGGATAAAAAATATATAAGTGGCCACATACAGTTCAGACTTTTCTTGGCAATATTTTTCAAAATTTTCTGTATTAATTTTGAATCCGCAACACAATGTATCTAATATTACTTTTAGACGATATATTAATTTTTATCGACTCTCGTTATTGCTGTCGACATTTTGTATTCCTCAAAAAATTGTCAGCTGGCATTTTCATCGTTGGTTTTTCTAAAATTTGCTTTGGGGATGTCTACTAAGAGCCCGAGTTGTTGTTTGAAATTTTTCTGAATTTCCTTTTTTTTAATCTTCTACCGCTTATTTCTCGTCAGCAGAAAGGCAAACGTTCCATTTTTTTCTAGGTAATCTATATGCAACATGTAATATACTCTCTAAAAATCGCATGCGAGCATGCAGCAAGGAAAGATCGAAATTTAAATTTTCTTTCCTACACTCCCTCTTTTCCGATAAGTCATTAAACTCAAATGAAGTAGCACACCTCATCGTAGATTTTGTGTGTGTTGCAGAATTGCATACGTTTCCATCCATCATGGTGAATAACATTTTATGTTGTAACGGTTGGGTGCTCGTACTGGGGTTTAAATGCAGACATAACTCAGGAACTAAGATAAAAACAGTTTATTTAAAACTGTTAGGGCTCAAGGACAGTGGAGCAGTTCTTAATTTTAATAACTGGTAACAATGCTAAAGATTAAACTCATACTCACAGATCCGGCACTAACTGAATCGGGTCACTTCAGATTACTTCTCAGCTATCTTTCGGCTAAGCTGCTAGTTAAAATCTTATTAGACAGCCCGTGGCTGTATATATTTCTTTATTAACTTTGAACTAGGCAACGTAATTACTATTAACTTCTTACCACCGGCCAACTTCTCGAGTCGAATTCCAAAACTCCTTGTCAACTCACTGGAGGCTTGCTAATATTTGATATCGCTTGCTCTAGATTCACTACTAGCTGTCCAATGCCGCTAGACACACTCCTAGCTGGCTACTGTCGCCAGAGACACTCTCACACACACTCAAACTCTAAGCTTTTATATGCTGCAAACTGCGATATTACAAATTTACATATTACTTCTAACCGCGACATAACTGCAGAATCCGAAAGAGACACACACGCTCTAGAAAGTTAAAGTAAAAGAGAGGATAGATGTCGCTTTCACGCTTACACATGTTAAATCATTGACGTCACGATCTCAAAAATGCTAGAGTGCCTTTATTACAAAGGTCACTCCCTCACAATATTTTATCATCATATCGTCAATTTCGTGCTAGTAAGTGCTGTGATTTGTGATTGATGTATTTTATTTCATCTGTTGTTACGTCATTTGTCTCCTTGATAAATCGAATCCTAATAGATCGACAGTATCGAGGTGATGATGCTGTTGGGTTTTGCTAAAGAATTTTGAAAAATATTGGTTGAGAATCTGCATCATTTTTAAACTTCATTTTATATTGCATCTGCTGTGACCCGTCACAACCCCACTTGCTTATTAAAATTAAAGATCGTTTTTCGTCATCACTCAATGATTCTACAGCTTCTCTATCATGTAAAATTAGTCGTATTGCCGTATGATCTATCAAAGGTTTTACTTTTACTTCGGCACATGTCACTGTCACCCTGTGAATTTCTGGATAGCATTATTTTTTTACCCTCTGAAGAATAAAATAGCACGGAAAAAAGCTTTTATTCGTTTTTCGTATTGTCTCATATTGAGAATTAGTAAGTCCTGCTTCTGTAAGCATGGACAAAGCACGTAAAACTGATAATTGGTGAGGTTTCCATTGTTTTTCGAGACTTTTCTTTATAGCCTTTAAATATTTTTTTCCTCTTCGGGGAATTTTTGTATGATCTTTGACGATATTAGAAGCATCTACTTTACCTGACTCCCGCAATTTCATTTGGATAGCGTATGTCAAAATTTCCACGTCTTTTGATACGAGGTCTTTGGTTATGCGGCGTTTGCTTCTTTCACTTGAATTTAAAAAAGCTTTCTGTGGACGATCGGGACTGGCCCCTGTAATAGTAACTAATACCTACTTTTCATATATACATATATATATAATAATTTTCGTTTCATTGCACAGGAGACAAAATATAAGTAAAAAACAAAGCACGAAATAATAATAAGGTAAGGGGATTGCATCTATTGTGTTTCACGTACCTCAAATAGGCAGCAATATAGTGCCATTTAACAATTCGACATTATTTTTATCGAATCTTGACTTCGTTTTATGAGTAGATAACCATTTTTGTTTAAACTGGTTCTTAATAACGGAGAGCTTATGCTTCATCTCAACAAAAAATTATTCTGAAGGTTATCCAAGCATAACCTTCAGAATAACTTTTTAATAATTCTTGCTCCATAAATTTAAGCTTTTCATCAAATTTTGACTCATTTGAGCGTTACATGATGGAAAACAATTCATTTCAAGTGATACAGCTCAATCCAAAAGGCCCTGTTAGCAAAATAAATGAAAAACTAAATAGCAGTAATTTAAGTCAGAAATAATTGAAACTAACAAAATAAGTCATTAAAAAAAGGGGGGCGGTTTCGGGCGGCTTATTGTTTTATAACTATCTTCTATACTATGTACTGCATACTACACAGTAGTTTTTGTAACTTAGATATGTTTAGAAATATAACAAAATCCTTTCTAAACACCAATGACAATTATATTTTTGCCACTGTTAATTACACCTATGTTATCAGCCATCTAAACGAAAAGCGGCGGAATAGTCATTATTTAAATACAGTGTATATAAAGTACATACCTGGTTCAAAATAATCCATCACAACTATAATCTTTAAATTAATTTGACACGAATGTACAAGCAATTTTAAAACATTCAAATCTGAGCGCATCGGAAAATCACCCGACCACTGTAGACAAACGGGACCAATCGTGTGGAATGTTGTGTTGCGCAAGCGCGTTGAACTTTTCTCATTAGGATGTAGACTCTTATTAACATTTTAAGTAATAATAAAACAGGATGGAAAACCGATTTTTAAAATAATCATTTTTGGCCACGTTTTGGGGCTAAATACCACACTGTGGAACGGTTGGAAGAAAACTGAACTGGTCATCCAAAGATAGCTCCTTATTTATAGATTTCAAAGAGGACGTTCTCGATGCTTCTCGTAGCTTCGCAGGAGAGTTCACCTTTATGCAGGAGAGGGGGAGGAGTTAAACTCAAGTCAAAGTTGCCAAAATGTCTCCAACTTAGCGACTTATATGGCGATATAACGTCAAATTTGGCAACAAAAAGAAGTCGCCAAAACCATCACACATTTAGCGATAAAGCATTTCGCATAAAATTACACTGCAATTTTACCATACTAAAAGGGAAATATTTACAAATATACAAAATTCGTAACATTGCCCCTCCTCTCATGGATTGCGCGATCCGGGCATTACAATCTTTGATTAGGAATAAATCCACTATATACAATTTCTATACAATTCAAACCATTAGAAATATCCACAACAAACAAAAAAATAAAGTAAACAAAATAAATAAACACATAAACTTATTTACAGGAGATCATGGTGTAACTGATTTACAATCAACGCACTATGCGATATTAACTAAGTAGTATGGATAGTATGGAGCCAGCCTGTCAGATTTAGTTAACATTAAAGGATTCATCTGTCTCAGCTCGCATTTCATCTGTTGTTCTGGACGCTCCGAAGCTCCATCCGAAGTTTCCGAAATACTAGCTGCTCTTATAAAATGACAATCTCTGTGGGCGGCCTCGAGTTTTAGAGCATAAACTAAAACCCCTTTCAAATCTTTGAGATCTGTGATTCGGAGCGCCTTCTGGATCTCGGGATCACGCACGTCATCGATCAAGTGATGCAAAGCAAGATTTTTCCTTAATGTCAGTCGAACAGTCAGGAAATGCTTGATGTGAAAGTCTCTTAATACTGTCGCAAGTTCTTGAAGTGATTCAGTCGATTTTTGCTGGCGAAGTTTTAGCTGGAAACAGCTGTATTCTTTCATAAATTTTTCACCAAAGCGCATTTTTAAGGCATTGTAGAGCGTTTCAAAGTGCAACAGCTCTTTTTCGGATAAAGTCTGTTGTACATCGGCAGCATCAGCTCGTAGTGAAGCAAATAACTCGCAAGCTTTTGTTTGGGAATCTTATTCGTTGGCATCTGTAACAATCGCAAATTGAGTCTTGTGTACTTGTCAGGATGATTTTCCACCATACGCCGAAATTTTAATTGAGGAGAAAAGTGCATAGATAGATTATTGGCTATTTCGCGGTAAGCTTCTGCACTCATTGTTTGTTTCTTAAAGAATTCTAAATCTTTCTTAACGCTCGCTATCTTTTCTTCAACTAGATTGGCTGCAACTTGAACTTTCTCGTCAATCTCTTCACTTTCCTATCCTAATTTATTCTCCACACTATCGGTTCTCCCATTTATCGTCGTAATTTTATCCTCCATTATTTCCTTTATTTTTTTTTTTCATTTCCTCTTTCATCCCGCCAAAGCTTGCTGCCATTTCACTTTGCATTTCTTCTTAAATCCCGCGAAGATTTTCAGTCATACTATTATTATCTGTTTCTTCATTTCCCCGAGTCTTGTGCTCATTTTTTTATTTTCCTCCTTTATTTCTTCTTGTTTCATGACCATATTATTATTCATCTCTCCCAGTTTTTCGAATAAGATTCTGAACTGCTCCTCCATGACTCTCGTAATTGGCGTTAATTTCCACTCTTCAGACACCAAAAAGTTTTGTGTGTTGGGAGTGCATTTAATATTGATGCCGCAGAGTTTTAAAAAATCATTTTATTTACAATAAACAGTTCGATGGAAATCAATCTTCAAACTACGAGTCTCGTTCATTTTCAAAACGGAATCATTAATTGTATAAATAAAGATAATAGTCTCTGAGGAAAAGCCTGATTAAAGGCTTGAAAGTACCAAGATGTTTTTAAATAAAATTAACTATTAACATCTTTATTTTGTTATTTTAACTGCCTTTTAAGTAAACCTGAACATTTAAAGGTTCATATTATATAATTTCTGTTATTTTGGTGATATTTAATTTAATATGAACGTAACCAGACACAGTCCATTTTTTATACAGAAATATTGTTCTATTCATTTAAATATATATTTTAAGATGTAAACAATATTTTAAAATATAATGTAAAGGTAAAACTTTATAAAAACTTAAATAGGGAAACAATTTACGTTTGTACACATGTTAATGTAAGTTTTATGATTATTCCTATTCATTTTTTCAATTTAAAATTACTTTATTCTTCTTTTATTTTTATTACTCATACATTTTTTAAAATATAACTTTTAAATCAGTATTGGGAAGAAAAAATCACTCACAAAAGTAATTTTATGCACAAATTTAAAAAGTATGAAAAACAACATTAAGTTTAATAAAACGATTTAATTATTTTTTAAATATTTTCAACGCCATATTACTGAAATACTTATCTATTCGAACCAGAATTCTATACTACCGGTCTTTAAAAATAAATAAAAAACACTACCTTATTGAAATGAGAAAATTGTATGAAAATACTTAGATGGAATTAAAACATAATTCCTTTGTTTGGCCAATTAATTTCTGATTTTAAACAAACACTTCTCATTAATTATTTTAAAAATTGCTTCCAGATATTATTTAATAATGATAAGATTTTAAGAAGTGCTCAAACATACTCGAAAAGCTGAAATTAAAATAAGAATAAAGAAAGATCTTAAAAACTATCCCTTGTTGTATCCTAAAGTAATATTTTTCTTTCAGTTTTTAAAATATATTCCGAAAATTAATTTTATGTGTAATAAAGAATGTACCATATTTTTAAAGATGTTATTGAGTACTTGCAAAAGATTAATATTTGGTGCGATAAATGACTATTATTTTACGTGAAAATGAGTATAAAGATTAAAGAGATTAAAATAAAAAATGCGTCAAATATTTAAATAACATTGATAAGGCAACTTTATTAAATTTTTTATTACTTATTTTTTAGTGGTAATATATTTCAAGTGCTGCACAAAGGATCTAATTTAGATAGTAATAACGAAGAAAGGATGAGGTATTCTCTAGGTAATGTCATTTTAATCCACCTTTTTTACTTTTGTAGAAAAAAAATATTTTGTCGTAAAATGTTGCCTGACACTATTAAACGTTATCAATTGTTAATCTTTTTATAATCATGACTTCTCTAAATCTTTTTCTTTAGATAAATGACATTTGTGTAATATTTTTAATTAATTTTATGGAATTTTAATTCAGCAGATATCTGTTCTTAACGAAAACAGAGTGATGTTTCTTAGACAATGATTACGCAATGGGTATGAATACTATTTTTAATTAATTTAATTTAGTAATATTTAAATGATTGTAATTAAATTATAAAATGTTTGTTTCATACATTGATACACACATAGTCATATATATGTGCATAAATAAATCTTTTGGTACAATATTTTTGCTTAGAAACTGTTAGCGTGTTGGAAATATTTCGACATCAGTAAATATGCATGACAGATTAAATTTATGATGATATTGGAATTTATTTACGTTTCTGAGTTCTTAAAAATACTGTCATATGATTCTGAAATTTGTTGCATTTATTATATTTAAAAGTATATTTTATATTCTTGAAGTATGCATTTAAAATTCTGTAACATTCGTTACTATTATTTTCATAATTCATCTTCACTTACCAAATTAAATGACTGAATGTATTTGCTTTTATACAGTGAGTTAAATCTCTTGGGTACCGTTTATAACGATAACTTTACCAGACTTCTAATTGAGCTAAATTTGATACCAAGAATATCCTTAAAAATGAAATTCCCAAGAATTCACGATAGTGTATCAGGTACGGTAGTGTATTTTACGATAGTGTATTAGGCATATCAAAGTCTTATATCACTGATGACTAAATTAAGCATTACTTATAAATCCGCGGAACACATAAAAAGGCAAATTTATTATGTTACCAGCACACAGAATAAAATTGTTAAATGCAAAATACAATTTTGTCTTTCATTTTTTGTTTTTCAACTTTCTCAAATAACTACAAAACAAAAAGAGGTAAAATATTTACCGGAATATTTTAGAAGCAATATTTATGTAGTTAAATACATAAATTTTTCATTTGACTGTGTTCTGGAATCAGTCAAAAAGTACCCTCAGTTGAGGGGGAAACAGAGAACTGTGGGAAAAAAAGATCTTTTATGGTTTTGTGGGAAATTTTGGATTTTTTTTCTCCCTAACTTTTATGTTAGATTTTCTTCCCGAAATAAGTATCTTTTCTGTTGAGGAAATTACTATGCATAATTCTTAACTTTTCATGTTATGGAGGGTTTGTGAGACATGTTGAAAATCATTCTCATAGCAGGGAGAGAAATCTGAAGTGGATACTTAAATTATATGAGTGGTTCTGTTACCGTAAAGGAGTAGAATGGATGTATTGTAACAATGGAAGGATGCAAGAAATGTATCGTACCCTCCTTGTATGAACCTGATCTTTACATTTTGCTTTTAATTTTGCAATTGCTTCACTTTTTAAAACCAATTGTTACAAAAGAGTATTTTTTTCCTTTAAAAACATACATTTGCAAACATACATTTCAAACTTAATTATCATAAATGGTGAACCAGTTGTATCGATTAATACTATCGCGCATAGGAATAATTTCCTGAAACTCATTGTTCAGTAAGCATTATGTCTGCAAATAAAAAATGTCATAGGAGTGGAATTTTGCTCATCTAAATTTTAATGAATTTGAATGTAATTTGCAACAGATATTGGAATTATATATTTCATTTAATTAGAGATATTTCATCATGACGCATATAGATACTACATCATGACGCTTTCTAATAGTGATATTTGTATAGTTAACTTACACAGCAGAATTTTCCTTTAACGAATTCCCTCTTGAGCAAAATTTTCTATTTAACGAAATTTTTGGCTAAACCTTGACTTGGACCATTAACATGTAAATTAATCTACATATTACTAAGAAAATATTCTACAGAGCGATGTTTATTTCACTTAACAACACTGAACAACTTAAGACAACTGAAATCTTACGGACGATGATATGTTGCAAAGTGTAATAAAATATAGTGAAGAAACTGCAGCGAGCTATACAGACTATATTGGGGAAGATAAGAAGAAGAAATTGAAATACCTTCAGAAGAAAAAATGATAAAAATCTTCGTACAATAAGAAGGAGATTCCAGTTTGAAGAAACTGTTACAGATGATTTGTTGGGATACTTACAAAAGCACGAACGTTTTTAAGAAGAGTGTATTTTTCTAAGAAACTTTTACAGAGTCTTTTTAACTTAAGCTTTTGGAATTCTGGGGAAAAAAAGAGAAAAGTTACGCTAGGCTTCAGTTTTTGTTTATCTCTTTTTATTATGTTTTTTTTTAGATTTTATTCTAATTACATTTTTTTCATGTGTTTACACTGCACAAAAAGAAGTTACTGACGGAATAAAAATATCCAATATTTTCAGTTTATGTGTATTT
Source organism: Maratus speculifer (assembly GCA_964019185.1). Classification (NCBI taxonomy): domain Eukaryota; kingdom Metazoa; phylum Arthropoda; class Arachnida; order Araneae; family Salticidae; genus Maratus; species Maratus speculifer. The sequence goes on along the minus strand of OZ025296.1, from coordinate 75,546,461 downwards.
TTCTGTTCATTCATGCGAATTATACTATGCTAATTTCGGGAATTTAATTTTATTTATATTAAAAAAAATTCTTCATAACAAAAAGTTTAAGACTGGCAATGAGATTTCACTGAATGAAAGTTTAGGTATATTTGGTTCAAATTACTTTAACTACACTATCATTTTTTCACCTTTGAAGTGAATGGTTACAACCTAATCCAATTATCATACATAAAATTTTGATAATCATATCCTATTATGGTCATTTTAATATCATAATATTTCTAGTAGTGTACTATTGAACGTATCTTCTGTTCTTTCAAAGCAGATGCATAAACTTTAATAAAATGTATTAATGATCTTTTCTACGGCATATCAATTTCTAATCTAACAGTGTATCTTTCCGTAGTTTTTCCAGATATTATAAGTAATCTAAATATTTGGGAGTGCATTACTTTTAAACTTCAAACAAGTTTCTACATGTCAAATATAAAATTTCACTTTTTATTTGATTATAAAAACACCAATGCAATTAAAAACTTTTGATAACATTAGTTAACGTTAACAAATATTAAATTTTCGTCTTACTGGTAAATACGCACATTTAACGAATTCTAGAATGCTTAATTAAGTGGAGTTATCAGATTTTCTTAATCACGTCGCATTTATTAGATGCAGGACTGTTACATAAATACAAAAGCGAAATACTTGACAAACTTGGCCTGTTTGGAATATAAACTAATCATAATATTCACCAGTAAAAATGTTTTCTTGATTACTTTACAAAAACTATAAAATAATATGAGCAAAAACTGTTGCATACAACCCAATAATGAAAATAATAAATTTGATACTCTTCAAAACAGGATGATATCTTTCTTGATGATAGCGCTGAATTTGCGGATAGCTACTTTTAGAGAAGAATGCATCCAAATAAAAGTTTTAACCAACAAATTCCTTCAATTCCCTTTTGCCTGATCACAAAATGTAAAACATTATTTATATTTTTCCCACGTGTGTAAAAGTCACTTTCTAAAATTTTGCGAAATCTTTACAAAAGAAAACTTTAAATAGCATAGAACGAATACATACAAAAAAAATTATTTCAAATAAATTAAAAAATGGCTGATGACTGGTGAAATCTGCAGTGCTTATTCGTCTTTTCATTAACCGTGCTTATTCAAACTGATAGATAGTTTCGACATATTTTTTTCTTATCTAAAATGCATGCGAGTACAAATATTCGTGAGAAACGAATACAAAAATAAAGTAGAGTTTACATTAAAGTAATTTATAATGACACAATTAATACCCTGTAAAATAAAAATAATTAAAGAATTCGAATACGAAATCCTCGTGTCGATTAGGTATGCCTCAAATGAAGAGTCAGTGTAATATTTTTAGTTTTTCATATAAAAAAGACAAGATTTCAAATCGCTTTCAAAGTTAATCATGTAAATGAATTTCTTTTCTTTTATGTATAGTGTTAATTATTTTTATTTAGTTCTGCATTTCAATAGTATTTGTGCATTTTTTAGTGATATAAATAAGATAGTAAAATAAAATATTAGTTTAAATATAAAACGCATGAACATTATACCACGATATTTACAGCTAACAAAATTAATATGTCATGAACATGTACTACAATAAATGCTCTTATTTACTGGCCTAAATTAATAGACAATTATATCATTAAACATAGTAAAGATTGGTCAGTTCAAGATTGGCATAGAGTCTTACTGGCGAGTACGTGTTAGTGTGCCCATTAAGCTCCATGTTTCTCAACAACACAATCATTGTTTAATGTAATATAATTATGTTGATTAAATGTATTTTTAACACGTTGAACAATGAATAATTTTCTCAAGGATTAGATTCATATTCGTAAGTTTTTTAATATAATGTTGAAAAATCATCTTTTCCCCATATTTACAGTGTGCCCCGCCGAAATATAGCCACCATGATTTCTTATAGTTATTGGACAAGAAACAAACCGATGGGAACGAAAGAACTATAATAATAAAGTTTATTAACAAATACATATTTGCAAGGAGTAGCTTACTACATGCCCCCCATTTTGGTACGAAAGAAATGAATTTATAATAAAAGAGGGTATTAAAGTATGTTGTTGGTGTTAAAGGATTTTAAAGTTACAACACCCTACAAAAAGGTCCATTAGAAAGTAACTCCAAATCAAAACAAGCGGTCTGTGGTTTTTCGAAAGTCAACATTATCGGGATAAAGCTGCATTCAGATTACAATACTCTTTTCTTCAACTAAATTCTTAAAAAAAAAAGTGGGGGAGTCTTTCATATAGGATCCATTTGCGTTTTCTTCATAATAAAACGGAAGGGAGCAAACAAAAGAATCGAGAAATAAACAATCCACTCTACTTGACGGAAACATTTTTGTTTTGCCGGACAACTGTCCCTTTCCAGCAAAACTCGTTAAGATCAAAAACACCACATCTCAACAACAAAGAGGCAAGACCGAATTTCAAGAAGTGGTCAAATGTGTTTGGGCCTTAAGATCATTTGCTCTCGATAGATACGTTAAGTTACGCAGAAAGGAATTGTGCTTGGATTTTTTTTTTTTTTTATTGTTAAAGAAAGAATATTTTTGGTGGCGGGCTTACAAACTGATATAAATTTCAAAAAATCAAATTTGTTCAAAATGGGAGCTGTGTTTTTGAGATTTTACAGTATGTATTTAAAGTAAAAAAACATTAAAAAAATCCAGATCCGGATGTTCTGGAAAATCAGTTCTAATATACCTGTACAAGATTACAACATGCACAAGATTAATAGAAATGTCTGTAGAGAAAGAAAAGTTTAATATAAGTTTAATAGAAATTTTCACTCTACAAATATTTCTATCGAACTTCTACAGATTTTTCTATAGCCTTTTAACTAGCTTATAAAAAATGGGACCTAATTCTGTAGGATTCTATAAAACTTTTTCTATAGAATTCTAAAAGCCATTTTAGTAAGGAATAGCATCCAAAAATACTTGCATTCCAGGATAATAAAAAATTTTAATGCATTATGCAGACTACCCTGAAATGTATTCGAACATCAGATGAAGCAAAACAATATCTATGTTTTTACAAAAGCTTATTTAAATTTTAAAATTATAATAAGTGCTGGGGTTTCAAAATATATAGAATGCTCTTCATAATGGTGTGTAACTAGTAAGAGGTTGAGAATTTTCATTCGTTGATGTAATATAATTTAGTGATTCAGTATTATTTTATACATATAAGGATTATTTCAGGAACAGTATTTTTATGGAGCAGAAAATCGTTTGTGGGTAATAATATATAAAACTTAATCTGGAAAAATCGCACAAATGTAGCACTGTCTTTTTCTATAGAATAGGTATTGTTTTTTAAATTAGTTAACTGCCTGCGAGTCTTTATACATCTAAAGCATATATACATACATAAAAAAATATACACATGGAATAACTTTTATAGAGACAAAATCAAAACAAAATTCGATTTTTTACCTCTTTTTGTGAATATTTTTGTATAGTCATTGAATAAAAACAATTTGAAATTGTAACCAGAAAAATATGTACCGTATAAGTCCAAGAACTTTAGACAAAATTTCAGGGTGGGAATTCGCGGTTAACTTACACACAAATTAGTAAGAATTTATTTTTCTTGCGATTGAATACAAGAAAGCTTAACAACAATGAATTTATGATTGTTTTTACCCTTTTTTCTTGGAACAGATTTCTTTACAATACAGAGAGCATTCCTTTCAAAATTTTCGTCCCCTTTTAAAAAGATTTTCAGCTTGAGAATGATTCTAGATATCACAAGTCATACAATGCAAAGAAGTACTATATTAAATAATTTTAGAAGTCGGTTACCCATGTAAATACGGCTTGAATAGATTTTTGATTTTTTGTTTGTTTTTAAGCAAATTTCGGGGAACAAAATTAAGAAGTTCGTCAATTCTCAAGATATAAAATCCAACTAAACTTTTTATAAATTTTCTCAAAATTATATAAAACCTTTGTATTTACAAGTTTTTATAGGACCAACTCAGCAATAAAAAAAAACTTAAAAGAAAACAAGAAGGGGTTGGAAAAACAAAAATAAATCCATAACTTGGTCAATTCTTAAACATTGAAATCCAATTACATTTCTTTTACATTTTCTTAATAATATCTACAACTTTTATATTCAAAAGTTTTTATAGGACCGAATCTTATAGCAAAAATAAATTAAACAAAAATAGGAGTTGAAGGAAAAACCTCAAAACCAAATTGTTTGTACACTATATGGCCAAAGGTGACCAGCCACTTGCAATTTCATTAGTTTACAAAATGAATTGTTGCCGCGAATTCTGTGGTTGATAATGTTCACTTATGACTTGGTTTTGTCAAATCTAACCGGAAATTTTTTTGAGTAGCTCGAGTTACTTTGTTTTTGATTTTTATCCTATAAGCATATATATTAATCGATAACAGGCGTATTTTACTGTGTTAAGATTAGTTTCTCAAGTTTTTGAGTCATGGGTAGTTCAAGGAGACGTTGTTTAAACAATCCAGATCATTTTTGCTATGTAGCGGAGAGTATGTGTTTAACAATTGTTTTGAGTATTTTGGGATGCTCTTGGATAAAAATGAGAAGTCTTCGGGCCTCATTTGTGTTTGTAAATTATGTGTGGAATATTTAAGATTACGGAAAAGTGGTAAAAAAAGTGCCTTTACATTTGGAACATCGACTATTTGGTGAGAACCACTAAATCATCTCGAAGGCTTTTATTTTTGTAGAGTGAAAATAAACGGTTTAAACACTAAAATTCAAGCTAATTGACAGTATCCAATTAATGGCTGTGTTCAGCGGCCAGCGTAGCGTTTACCTGACTCTTCAGAGACTAAAAATATATCTTAACAATTAGAACAAGACATTGGAGGACCAAGCTCATCACAAAATGATGATGATTTTGAAGGTATGTTAAATGAGCCAAAATGCTTTTCCCAAAATGAGTTAGATAATCTTGTATGAGATTTAAATCTTTCTAAACAAGCTTCAGAATCGTTAGCATCAAGACTAAAAGAAAAATATTTGCTTTCCTCAGATACTAAAATAAATTTTTATTTGAAAGAGATAAAGAATTACAGCGTTATTTTTCAAATGAAAACGGTATTACTTTTTGTTCAGATGTCAAAAACTTGTTGATTAAAATGGGCTTGAAACAACACGAACTAACGACTGGCGTTTATTCATTGACAGCTCAAAATGTAGCCAAAAATATTATATAATGGGAATAAATACGCTGGGGTACCTATTTCCCACAGTACAAAGTTAAAGGAAGGATATTGTAACATTTCGCTAGTTTTGAACAAAATAAAATAGAATGACCATAAGTGGCAAATTTGTGTCGATTTAAAAATGGTTAACATTCTTCTCTGTTAACAAAGTGGTTACACCAAGTTACCCTGTTTTATATGTCTTTGGGACAGTAGAGCTAAATAAGAGCATTAGGTAAGAAAAAACTGGCCCTTTTGAGAAAATATGGAAATTTGAAAGCACAATATAGTCCACAATTCATTAGTAGCTCATGACAAAATTATTCTTCCACCATTACATATAAAACTGGGCATCGTGAAACAGTTTGGAAAATCACTAGACAAAGACGGGAACTGCTTTTCTTGCATTTGTCAAAAATTTTCTCTGCTCACTATGGAAAAGATTAAAGCCAGTATTTTTGATGGCTCCCCAAATCAGACAACTTACGAAAAATACTCAATTTAGAAATTCTATGACTGAGTTTGAACTAAAGGCTTAGACAGCTTTCGAATCGATTATGCAGAATTTTCTCGGAAATAAAAAATATGAAAATTATATTGAACTTGTAGAAGACCGTCAATTAAAAAATATTAGTGGCAATATGAGCATAAAACTCCACTTAATCCATAGTCACTAGGACAAGTTTCCGGAAAATTTAGAAGATATGAGCGAAGAAAAGGGGGAGCATATGGATCAGGACTTACGCCTTATGGAAGAGCGCTATCAGGGTTTCTGGAATGCGAATAAGATATCTGACTATTGTTGGTCTCTGATACGTCATTTTCCAAAGTCTACACATTAAAGCAGAGCTTTAAAACAAAGTTTTTTAGAACTCAATGATTAATTATTTTTTAAAATAAAGTTTTTCTTGTTAAATATATGTTTTTTTATGTTTAATACCTACATAGCTGGAAATCAGAAACTAGAGCTGATTAAAATATTCTAATTACATTTTTGAAAATAGCAAATCATATGTAGTCAGCAACAGCTAAAATTTTTCGGCATTAGATGTACTGTAAACAAGTGTTATAGACATTTTGTTAAATATCTAGAAAACTACAGGAGGAATTACCCTGAAACTCTTAGTATGTAAAAATAATAGAATAGATCATACATTTCCGAAAAGATTTTTTACCGAAACTCCACAGGGAACCGTGAACAAATCGAAAAAGAACAAATACCTTTTGAAAAACCTGTGAAAACTGATGTTGAAAACACGTTCAAACTGTAGATTATTATTAAGGGGTTTAATTTATTAAGTGGTTTATTGTAATAAAGTGTGTTCATTTTTATGAGGGTAACATGTTTACTCGTACAGAAATTAAGATTTTTATAAAAACAGTCCCAAATTTTGCCAAGTTTTTTATTTATAATTTGCAGAGTTCTTAATATGAATAATTTTCTTTCCCAAAAAATGACAAACACCATTGTAAACAATTTCCTGCAATTAATATTAAAAACTAATAAAAATTGTTTGAAAAATGAGCAGGTTTACTAAATAATTTTTAATTGCGCCTGCGTGAAGGCTTTCAAAATTCGCATATTGCGTTAGCTAAATGTATAGAGCAACTTTTGTTGAAGTCTCAAAATCATAATTTTAAAATTCTGAAAGTGATTGCCTGTATAATGTGCTCAAAATCAGTTATTTCCATATTGAAGCAAAATGATGAGGTGCTATATCCATTTATCCATTGATTAGGGTCAATATACAGGGTGATCATTAAAAAACTTTGTCGATATATGGAGTTCTAGACGCCAGTCCGTTCAACCGATCGAGGTGAAATTTCAGATATAGGTATTCAGAGATATGAGCTCGAGATTCTGTGAACGACAATAAAATGGCGCTCACGGTTACGGTTGTAGTTACAGAAATTCGAAATTTTCCAATGGCGAAATCCATTTTTTTTCGCAAAATGCTCAGTGGATGCGAATACCTTAAAGAGCGTTGGAGCGGTATGGTTATTGCAATAAACGGACACGTTCTGCTCGCACAAAATCAGCTCTACGAACGGCCCCCAAAAACACGACCAAGGCGCACGAAGAAAATTTGAATATGACAGAGACAAAATACCAATCACGGAATATCGTTTGCCAGATAGTCAGCTTAGAAAACGGATAAAAAGTAGGGTGCGAATGTAAGTTCTTCAGTCGGAACTCGCAGATGCAAACGAAATGACTTCGTTCGTGGTGAGTTGGTAAAACTATTATCAAAATGAAATGAATGCTGCAAAAACCTGGCACGTTTACCATCGAAACCATCGCCAAATACGTAGTCTATGTATTTCATAATCTCTTCGTGATTTAGTAATGAAATTCGAAGAAATTGGCTGCACTTGTGATTGTCTGCGATCCGGACGACCAACTATTCCTGAGGATACTGTTATGGAAATGCACCACATAGTGACCAGAGGACGCATGCAAACTACAAAAGGTGAATCTCGTGTATTTGATATACCAAAATCAATGGTCTTAAAGTTACTGCGCTTTGTAATCCGCATGTGTCTTTACCGGTACCAGCACGGCCAGATGTTGGAAGTGAGAGACCATCAACAACGTATAGACTTTGTTAAGGAATTTCTTATCCAATATGATTGAGATAACGATCGACCTCTTCGCATATTATGAACGGACGAGGCACATTTCACCTTAACTGGTAACGTCAATGGCCTTCGTGATCCCCCGACCTCACCCCTATGGATTTCAGGTTCTGGGGATATCTAAAATGTAGAGTGTACATGTGCAATCCGCAAACTTTGCCGGATTTGAAAGGTTCTATCAAACGTGAGATTGCAAACATCCCTCATGCGATATAACGTTCGGCTGTATTGTCCATAGTCGCCACCATGCAATGTGTAGTTGCCTGTGATGGCACCCATGTTTAAAATGTGTAATCAAAATAAAAGTTTTCTCCGATCTGTGTTGTAATCAGATATTAGTGTACTGACATTGCGTCATATGCAACTTTACTCCTTGCGTCCCAATCGTGTTTTTTATGGCGGGGAGGGGGATTCACAGAACAGTTTTTTGTGCGTGCATAACGTGTCCGTTTCATCCTATACACGTACGGTTCCAACGCTCTTTGGTTTTCGCATGCGCTGAGCATTTTGCGTGAAAAAAATGGGTGTTGCCATTGGAAAATTTCGAGTTTCTGTAACTATAACCGTAACCGTGAGCGCTATTTTTGCCGTTCAGAGAATCTCGAGCTTATACCTCTGAATAGCTATATGTGAAATTTCACCTCGATCGGTTGAGCGGACTGGCCGCAAGAGCTCCATATACCGGTAAAGTTTTTTTCAGGACCACCCTATAGAATACACAATATGGCACATACTACTATATTGGATACAACCTCTCATTTCTCTATGAGTATACAGGTTATCCACGTAAAAATGAAAAAAAATTATTACAATAAGCCACTGAATCATAATCTACAGTTTTAAAGCTTTTTCTACAATAGTTTTCACAGGATTATCCAAAAGATATTCGTTGCTTTTCAATTTGTTGTCTGTCTCCTATGGAGTTTCGGAACAAAATCTTCACGGAAATACGTGACTTCTACTATTATGTTTACACGCTTAGAGGTCCAGGATAATTCCTCATTTATTGTCCTAGATATTTAAAAAAATGTCCAAAATCACAAATGGCCGGTAACCATTGGCTATATAGTGTATTCTGTGTCATTTTTTTATTCATTTTTGATTTTAAACGCATGCAAATGACAGGTCCTCTTATTTTGAAACTATATTTTGGGATGTATTGTCCAGTTTTTTGTTAAAGGCAGAATGTATTTAAAAAAAGACTGACAAAATGGGTATTTCCCGAAGCGATCATGATTAAAAAATAAAGAAATATTCAAATAACAAATTGCTTCTTTCTGACTCATTTTTTACTTCATTTTTGCTCTCAAACGCAACCAATTGTGAGGTTCTCTTATTTCGGAACTGTATAATGAGCCGTACTACTTAGATTTTTGGTAAAAGCTGAATATACTTAAAAACAAGTTGTAAATTGCACGTGAAGCGTAGCAAATGAGGTGTATCCGTACGATAACGAATTTTTAAAACTATCATTCTCATATATCAATCTCATAAAATTGTAAATAGTTAATTACAATTAAAATGCGTACCAAACAATGTTCTCCCTATACCATTATGTAATGGAATACTTTTGTGCGGTCTTGTAAATCAATAAGAAATATTCTTTGCACCACAGACTGTGCAAAATGTATATTATAAAATGTACTTCATAGATGCATATAAATTTTATTATGCTCATATGAGTGTAGCACCATTAAAATGCATTTGAAACATTTTTCCCCATTGACCGTAATGTAACGGAGTACTTTTGATTGTCCCTGTCATTGATCTATGCATCCAATCTTCATAAAACTTGAAATAACTCGACAAAATTATGTAGTAATAATGTATTTTAAATTTCAAACGATTAAAATGGATTTCTATTTTTTTTACCCCATTGACCGTAATGTAATGGAATACTTTTGATTGGCCTTATGATTGATCTGTGCATCCAATTTTCATAAAATTTGAAATGACAAAATTATGTAAAAATTATATACTTTAAATTTCAAACGATTCGGTTAAGTAGTTTTTGCGTTATTATATGCGGACAGAAGGACAAACGGACAGACGGATGGGCAGACGGACGGACGGACTGAAAGACAACTATAGTTGCTATGTATTTACATAATTACGAACGCACCTAAAAAGCTGTAAAAGTGGGCATTCCGTACAAAATTACCCGAAGCGGTCAGGATTGAAGAACTGAAGATGTATTCAAATAAGAAATTACTTATTTTATGACTCATTTTTAAATTCAATTTTGCTCTCAAACGCATTCAACTGATAATTTTTTTCTTATTTAGGTACTATATAATGTGCCATATTTGTTAATTTTTTTCAATAAAATCAGAATATATTTCAAAATATGCTGTAAAACTGGGCATTTGAGCCTAATTTCACTTAAAATAATTCCGATAAAACCAATTCTTGCAGAAAAATGAAATTAATTTTTTTTCAAAAGTGGCCAAATAAAGTTGCTAAACTGGGTTTATCTCTAATCAAATTCTATTTTTTATTTTTGAAATGAACACTCTTTGAATTCTACCTCCAAGTATAGGCCAAGCCGACAAGAATTTTTTCTTTTTGTAATATGTTTTAATGTACTTTAATATTACCTAGCGCATAAATGTCTCAAGTTTCCTTCTCTTTCACTGTGCATAAATGATTTCTGTTTAATCCATGTATTCTAATTCGGTTGTCTACGAAAATATACAACCAATAAAATTGACGCATCCCAAATTTCTGCGGCGTAAGCAAATAAATTGTGCTTTTTTATCGTTTTTTAAATATAATTTTTATACTATTTGGAACTAATTTTTCGTAGTAGGTGCATTCAATAGGTTGCCTTCATAGGTTCTTTCTGGTATAAACGGAATCGAAATCCTACAAGTACTATTTTTGAAATTTTCTTGACGAAAGAATTTTGTTTAACTTTTAATGACGTTTCGTAGCTGTCAATGTCCAGAGAGGAACACTGCGCTATGTATTATCCTTCTCTTCTCTCAGAAAATTAACTGATAGACCAAATAACAGGTTGTTCAAATATATTGAATACATTTTTGGCTATGAACAGTAATACTTTATTTCCCTAAGAGAACGAAGGAGTTTTGAGGAAGTGTTGGAAAGCATTATATAACTATTGTGTAACGCGTGTTTTTCCTTTCTTCTTTGTATATATTATTTAAACTTAAAGACAAAACGTTAGTTGTTTCAAATAACATTTTATTCCCAAATGACTTTTTTAATAGCTTAAAAATATAACGTAATGCTTTTTCTCTCAACCTCCTGTTACAATTATTTTTAAATATAAAAAGCCTTAATGATCAAATTTCACAACAAATATCTTTTAGTTCATGCGGTAAAAAATACACATTGTTTTTTATTTTATTTGTTTAATTACCCCAAATCTCCTATTTGATTTGCAGCATTATTCGTAATGATTTCAACAGAATGTTTCTGCTCAGATAAACTGTTTATTAGGTAAATCTGATGCATTTCAGATATTTAATAGTTTTAGTAAAATAAGTTAAACATAAGAAAATGGTTCATAAGAATGTAATGGTTCATAAGAAGACATAAATCGGTTAAATTACACTAGCTTCTGGAGTAAATGTACCATTATAAACACCAATGAAAAAAAAAGTTACTAATGATACATAATTAACCGTTTCCACTTTCGTTGATTGTGATTCAATTTAAATGAAGAATATTTAGAATATTTATACGTGTTACTAACTTTATTAATTTAGTTTTTAATTAAAATTTTACGGGCAGAACTGAAAGTAATACTTGGGAAATAATATATTGTGTTTGAAGTAGAAAAAAACTTCATATATATTGCACAAAATTCAAATAAAGATATTGTATAGATAATACATTTGGGTTACTTTCCATGTCTGTAATTTTCTTTACTATTTGATTTATTAACAAGTTCAAGTGCATGCATATATTCGATTTGTTTTTCGGTATGTAGTAAGTAGACAATATGAAATGTGACATCCAGCTATTCCATTTAATAATTAAGATTTTTCAAAAAATCAATTGGAAACTTCGGAGCTAGTAGCTTTTACGTAGATTTTGTATGAAATACTATCTACTGGCGTTGTTCCCACATTGCAATTTCAGAAAAAGTTTTGGAGATCTACACCGATCATGTGTCTTAGACCTCAAAACTACCAAGCAGTAAAAATGTTTATATATATATACAGGGTGAGTCTTAAATATCGAAACAATAGGCTATCTCCTTAAATATTGCCTCTAGACTTATACTTCCAATTGCAAAAATTCATAAAAAAGGTGAAGTTTCTGATAAGATAAGTTGCAACTCCATGGGGGGGTCTATTTGAAAAATTACGAAAATTAAATTTTCATACGGCCCCCGTAGAGCAAAATTCCCAATTAGAAAATTATTCCTTATCCATTCCTAAATTGAACAAAAAAAATTTCATCTCCGTATCTGAAAACCTGACAGAGATATTAAAATCCAAAATTCTCCAAAATTCGTGACTTACACCACTTTACCAAGCCCGTAAACAGAGAATTTTTCACTCAATTTCATAGCAAATGAGGGGTTGTCCACAAATTATCCGTATTAAATGTCGATTTAAAACCGTGCCTCTTATTTGGACATAATAAAGCAGCGTATTGATTTAAATCAAAATTTGTTTTCAAAATATGTTTATCGTTAGCACTGGAAGTCTGCATGGATCGAAATATCTAGGCTCGGTCCCAAACAGACCCTTAGGGGGAAAAATTCTGCCCGGCGTGGAAAAATTCTAAAATCAGAATCTGGACCAGCCTGGAAAAAAGTTTGAATCATAGCCCGGCTCAGCCGTGAATTTGTACATAGTATTTTACTTCAGTGTAGTTAAAAATTGTTTGTTTTCAGTGTAGTTAAAAATTGTTTCGCGGGGAGGCGTTCCGACAAAAAATACTTATTATAGCTTTTCGGTTTTTATATTTATACATTTTATTATTAAAGAAGCACCAAAGGCTGTGATACATTTTTTTTAGAGAATCTCTATTTATATGTAAATGTTTCCTTACATTTTAATATCGTTAATCCATATCCCGCGCGTTGGAAAATTTGAAAAATGTTATACAGTAAAACCTTATAAGACGGAATCACATAGGAACGAAAAATACTTAATAGACAAATGCCCTTCCTAGGAGGGTAAAATGGAGTTTTTTTCTCAGGTATTATTGTATTTATTTTGCCTGGATCAACACATTTTCTGTTTAAGACAGAATTCCGTCATAAGCAGATTTTTTCTCTGGTTTTATTGTGTTTAATTTTTTAGCATTTAAATATACAATTCTTAAAAAAATTAATTTTAAATGTTTTTTTTTTGTATAATAAAAGCGATTTTAAAATCTATGTGGTTTTCGTAAAAATTTTGATTGAACTAAATTTTACTTATTTCATGCATGTATTAGGTGAGTCAGAGACAGTGATTTTAATACGGATTGTTCGAGATCGATATTAAAAATTTCGTCCAGTGCAGACCTTATTAAAAGTTAAGAATTGTTAAGGAAAAAAAATTACAAACTTGAAACATGTCATTTTTAATTATTTTACATTAGTTAATTACGTTAGTTAGTTTTCGGGCAAAATTGAAAAATTATTTACTTTTGAAAATATAATTTTTTTAAAAGTTAAAATTATTTTTTCAATAAATATTTTTAATAGTTCTAAAATTAAAATTGAAAAACATAAAACCCGAAACTAAACTAAAATCAGATTTTCATCTTTAATTAAATGGAAAGAAATTGAAATCCGATAAATAATGTTTGGAGTTATAACGATTTTTTAATTATCCCATTTAAACTAGTACTAATCATCTGAAATTTTTATAAATTGTATGATAAATTTTTGAATGGGATTTTCTTAACAAATTATATGGCTAACCATCACAAAAAATAAAAATAATAAAAATTCTAACTCAAAAGATAGCTTTTCTACACGTTTCCTTGAACTGTTAAAGTAACATTGTCTTTTGAATTGCGCGCATTTCAATTTGTGTCTAATCCCTTAAAACATGATAAATTATTCAAACGGCTATAACTTTGCGAGTTTTAAAGATATGAAGATGCAACTTTTTCTGTGTTATCCAGGACTGGATAAAGAAAGTTTTCCTAATTGGAATTTTTATTCTACGGGGTACGTATAAAAAGTTAATTTTCGTACTTTTTCAAATAGACCTTTCATAGAGTTGCAACTTATCAAAAAATTTACCTTTTTTTATGAATTTTTGCAATTGGAAGTATAGGTATAAGGGAAATATTTAAGGATAGCCAATTGGAATTTCTCTTAGCCAATAGGATTAAGAGATAGCCTATTGTTTCGATATTTATGACTCACCCTGTATATATATATATATATATATATATATATATATATCACTTTTTATGGACACGATAACTTCTATAATTCTACTCAAATCTCCTCTAAACTGATACATAAAATCAAGGGGTATAAAATCTCGGTCAAGTTTGTTAATGGGTAAAATCGGACCAAGAGGGTGGAAATAGGGAAGGTTTTTTGAAAACCGTAAAAACGTCGCAACTTCTTAGATAAAATAGATATCGTATCAGTTTAAAGTTTATAATGCTTCTCAAATTTCCGCCAAATGCATGACAGATTTTTGATAAAGTTAGAAATGAGCTCGACGGGTGAAAAAAAAAGTAAGGTTTGGGGAGAAAAGAAATCATAACTTTGTCAATTCTCACGATATCAAATCCACCTAAATTTTTTATAAATGTTCTCAAAATTATCTGAAACTTTTGTAGCTACAAGTTTTTGATAGGATCAACTCTTATTAATAAAAATAATTCAAGACAAAAACAAGAAAGTTGATGGAAAAAAAAATTCATAACTTCGTTATTTCTTAAACTATCAAATCCGATTAAATTTATTTTACATCTTTTTAATAATATCTAGAACTTATATACTGAAAAGTTTTTTTATAGGACCAATTCTTATAGCAAAAATAAGTTAAACAAAAGTAGGAGTTGAAGAAAAAAAAACCTCAAATGAAACTGCTTATATTCTAATTCATTTTTAAATTGATTTTTGATTTTAAACGCATCCAAATGGGAGATCTTCTTATTTAGGAACTATATAATGTGACGTATTGGCAGTTTTTTTCATAAAGACTGAATATATTCCAAAAAAGCGGCCATAAAGGATATTTTGAACAGAATTTCCTGAAGCGATCGTGAGTTAAAAATTCAGGAAGTATTCAAATAACAAATTGTTTTTTTCTGACTCATTTTTAAATCCATTTTTGCTCAGGAAGTATTCAAATAACAAATTGTTTTTTTCTGACTCATTTTTAAATCCATTTTTGCTCTCAAACGCATCCAATTGGCAAGTTGTCTTTTTAAAGAACTCTATAATGTACCGTATTGGTCAGTTTTTTAATAAAGGCAGAATATATTTTTAAAAAATCTGTCAAATTAGTTATTTCGTACAAAATTTCCCGAAGCGATTAGGATTGAGGAATCGAGGATATATTAAAATAAAAAACTGCTTATTTTATGACTCATTTTTAAATTTAATTTACTCTCAAACGCATTTAATTGACAGTTTTTCTTAACTATGAACTATATAATGTGCCGTATTGGACATTTTTTTAATAAAGTCAGAAAGTATTTCAAAATATGCTGTCATAATGGGCATTTGAGCCGAATTTTCAATAAGATAATTCTGATAAAACCTATTCTTACAGAATAATGTAATTAAAGAAATTTTCAAAAGCGTCTAAATAATGTTGTTAAACTGGGTTTATCTCTAATCATATTTTATCTTTTGTTGTTGAAATGGAATCTATTATCTACTCTTCGAGATCTACCTCCATATGTAGACCAAACCGTCAGGGATTTTTTTTTTCAAGTAGCATCAAACTGATGTGAAACGGTTTCAAAATATTTTAATTTTCTTCAGTTTTACATAACTATACGATTTTTTAAAAAGTTTGAATAGAAACGTAAAAATGTTTAGTAGTTTAATGAAAATTTATTCTTTTTTTATCCACAATTACAAATTATTTTATCAACATACTACTAGAACATCAATTCGATTTATGCAATAAAATTGAATTTTTTCAAAATTTTGCTTAAAAATTAGAAAGGTTGACTTATACATGAATATATACGGTATTTTCTTTTGTAAAAACTGTTGAATAAGATTATTAACTCGTTTTTTAAAATGATCTACATTCAATTTAAATAAAAGCTACTATAAAATGTAGTTTTCTTAAGATATTATTACAATATTTTCCCGAACTTTTAACAATCCAACCGGTTGGATCTTCGTCTTTTATATCTCATTGTATACTTATTCACACTGAATACTTATTTATTTGGTAATATATCTGAATTTCACTGAATCATTCATGGAATCTATTATCTACTCTTCGAGATCTACCTCCGTATGTAGACCAAACCGTCAGGGATTTTTTTTAGTAGCATTAAATTGATGTGAAACGGTTTCAAAAGATTTTAATTTTCTTCAGTTTTACATAACTATACGATTTTTTAAAAAGTTTGAATAGAAACGAAAAAATGTTTTGTAGTTTAATGAAAGTTTATTATTTTTTTAATCCATAATTACAAATTTCTTTATGGACATACTACTAGAACTTCAATTCGATTTATGCAATAAAATTCAATTTTTTCAAAATTTTGCTTAAAAATTAGAAAGGTTGACTTATACATGAATATATACGGTATTTTCTTTTGTAAAAACTTTTGAATAAGATTATTAACTCGTTTTTTAAAATGATCTACATTCAATTTAAATAAAAGCTACTATAAAATGTAGCTTTCTTAAGATATTATTACAATATTTTCCCGAACTTTTAACAATCCAACCGGTTGAATCTTCCTCTTTTATGTCTCATTGTATACTTATTCACACTGAATACTTATTTATTTGGTTACATTTCTGAATTTCACTGAATCATTCATGGAATCTATTATCTACTCTTCGAGATCTACCTCCGTATGTAGACCAAACCGTCAGGAATTTTTTTTTTTTTTTTGTAGCATTAAATTGATGTGAAACGGTTTCAAAATACTTTAATTTTCTTCAGTTTTACATAACTGTACGATTTTTTAAAAAGTTTGAATAGAAACGTAAAAATGTTTTGTAGTTTAATGAAAATTTATTTTTTTTTTATCCACAATTACAAATTATTTTATCGACATACTACTAGAACTTCAATTCGATTTATGCAATAAAATTCAATTTTTTCAAAAATTTGCTTAAAAATTAGAAAGGTTGACTTATACATGAATATATACGGTATTTTCTTTTGTAAAAACTTTTGAATAAGATTATTAACTCGTTTTTTAAAATGATCTACATTCAATTTAAATAAAAGATACTATAAAATGTAGCTTTCTTAAGATATTATTACAATATTTTCCCGAACTTTTAACAATCCAACCGGTTGGATCTTCCTCTTTTATATCTCATTGTATACTTATTCACACTGAATACTTATTTATTTGGTAACATTTCTGAATTTCATTGAATCATTCATGGAATCTATTATCTACTCTTCGAGATCTACCTCCGTATGTAGACCAAACCGTCAGGGATTTTTTTTAGTAGCATTAAATTGATGTGAAACGGTTTCAAAATATTTTAATTTTCTTCAGTTTTACATAATTATACGATTTTTTAAAAAGTTTGAATAGAAACGTAAAAATGTTTTGTAGTTTAATGAAAGTTTATTATTTTTTTAATCCATAATTACAAATTTCTTTATGGACATACTACTAGAACTTCAATTCGATTTATGCAATAAAATTCAATTTTTTCAAAATTTTGCTTAAAAATTAGAAAGGTTGACTTATACATGAATATATACGGTATTTTCTTTTGTAAAAACTTTTGAATAAGATTATTAACTCGTTTTTTAAAATGATCTACATTCAATTTAAATAAAAGCTACTATAAAATGTAGCTTTCTTAAGATATTATTACAATATTTTCCCGAACTTTTAACAATCCAACCGGTTGGATCTTCGTCTTTTATATCCCATTGTATACTTATTCACATTGAATACTTATTTATTTGGTAACATTTTTGAATTTCATTGAATCATTCATGGAATCTATTATCTACTCTTCGAGATCTACCTCCGTATGTAGACCAAACCGTCAGGGATTTTTTTTTTAGTAGCATTAAATTGAAGTAAAACGGTTTCAAAATATTTTAATTTTCTTCTGTTTTACATAACTATACGATTTTTTAAAAAGTTTGAATAGAAACGTAAAAATGTTTTGTAGTTTAATGAAAATTTATTATTTTTTTTTATCCACAATTACAAATTATTTTATGGACATACTACTAGAACTTCAATTCGATTTATGCAATAAAATTCAATTTTTTCAAAATTTTGCTTAAAAATTAGAAAGGTTGACTTATACATGAATATATACGGTATTTTCTTTTGTAAAAACTTTTGAATAAGATTATTAACTCGTTTTTTAAAATGATCTACATTCAATTTAAATAAAAGCTACTATAAAATGTAGCTTTCTTAAGATATTATTACAATATTTTCCCGAACTTTTAACAATCCAACCGGTTGGATCTTCGTCTTTTATATCCCATTGTATACTTATTCACATTGAATACTTATTTATTTGGTAACATTTTTGAATTTCATTGAATCATTCATGGAATCTATTATCTACTCTTCGAGATCTACCTCCGTATGTAGACCAAACCGTCAGGGATTTTTTTTTTAGTAGCATTAAATTGAAGTAAAACGGTTTCAAAATATTTTAATTTTCTTCTGTTTTACATAACTATACGATTTTTTAAAAAGTTTGAATAGAAACGTAAAAATGTTTTGTAGTTTAATGAAAATTTATTATTTTTTTTTATCCACAATTACAAATTATTTTATGGACATACTACTAGAACTTCAATTCGATTTATGCAATAAAATTCAATTTTTTCAAAATTTTGCTTAAAAATTAGAAAGGTTGACTTATACATGAATATATAAGGTATTTTCTTTTGTAAAAACTACTGAATAAGATTATTAGCTCGTTTTTTAAAATGATCTACATTCAATTTAAATAAAAGCTGCTATAAAATGTAGCTTGCTTAAGATATTATTACAATATTTTCGAGAACTTTTAACAATCCTACCAGTTGGATCTTCTTCTTTTATATCTCACTGTATACTATTCGCATTGAATACTTATTTATTTGGTAAAATTTCTGAATTTCATTAATATTTGTCGAAAGTCAGATATTTTTGTAAGCATCACACAAAAGTAAAAATTTTTTTCACACAGAAGTTTAAAAAAAATTATTATTATTTTTTTTTATATTGGCTAATGAAAATGTTTAGAGTAAAATTTATGGTTCTTTTGCACGTACAGCCGAACCTCGTTAACATGAACCTCAAAAGGAAACAAAATTTTATTCATGTTCTTAGTATCAAATCTTTGTATTTGTTTTTATAGGGGACTGTGAAAACAGCTCATTTTAAAAAGTAATTCACGTAAAGCACGTTCATGATAACGAGGTTTGACTGTATTAAATAAATCAGATATTGTATAATTTATGGTTAATATTTCGTTAATGTGTCTTTTCTTTATTTCATACAATAATTTATAAAGCTATCGCAATAAACATTTCATTTTAGCTTTTGAAAAAGCATTCTATGAAGATTATTATGCCTCATCTTGTTCATGAAAAGGAATTTATTTATTTCAAGCTGCACGTTTAACACAAAATACCAAAGAGTATTTATGTCAAAGACCACCTAACAGATACGACAGAGCTTTTCCTTCTTTATTAATATTGATATAATATTAAACATTTCAAGACACGCGGGTAAATAAATTTTTTAGCCACTGAATTGGGTAAGACAGTGTTGCTTGATATTTTTAATTATCCTAATTTTCTTAGAAAATTATCTTCATAATTTTGTGAGGTTAAAAACATGATTAAAAGTTTTTTATCAAATGGTTTTTCTGGTTGGTGTTTTTTAAACAGCAACCATAAGCTTTTAACAGCTTATTTGTATTTTTTTTTAACTTCTGATTTTCTATATCTATTAAGATAAGTTAGAATATTGAGAACAAAATTCTATACATTATAAGAATATACACTGTAGAATATTTGTTATACGTCTATGTCATTTTTTTTAAATTTGAGAAATAAATGGTCAAGCGATTCTTTTTGTACGATTATTTTTTATGAAGAAAACTACAGTTGTTTTAAATTCATTTTCCTTGTAGAACTATCTCTTGGGGCTACTTGTTTTAACATGTTAATCATAAAAAACTTGTTCTTTTATTTGTGCAGCTTACAAAAACTGTGTTAAACCTGTTTTTAACCAATTCACTAATTGATAGCTAAAAAAAGTAAAAATTCTGAAAACTAGGATATTAAACATCTTTCATATATAAAATTATAAAATTACTGTATAAAATGTAAGATTGCGAATTTATTGGTTACACATTGGTAGAACATTATATGTTTGAAATAAATTTTGGTAATAATTTCGGACTAGTTATTATCAAAACCAACTTTAAACCTCGTTATTGATCCAACAATAAAACATATATATGTTACAGGATAAACCAGATTTTAGGCCAAACTAGATTAGCCTAGGCCAAACTAGTCTATCCTAACGTACATCGGATAAACTAGTTTTTCCTAGGCCAAACCAGTTTATCCTAACGCCCATCGGATAAACTAGTTTTTCCTAGGCCAAACTAGTCTATCCTAAGACCCATAGGACAAACTAGTTCTTCCAAGGCCGAACTAGTTTGGCCTAACTCTTATAGGACAAACTAGTTTAGCCTGCTGTTTATTGGTCTGAACTAGTTTATCCTAGGCCGATCTAATTTATCCTAGACCAATTCAATTTGGCGTGATTTTTTTTAATTCAATGACCGCCTCAGCGCCAACATTCTAGTTTGTTCTAGGCTGATCTAGTTTATCCTAGGCCAATGTAATTTTGCGTGTTTTTAGCTCATGGGTGTCAAAGCCAAAGAAATAATGGGCTCACAGGTTCTGTAGTATGTATGTACGCATGTACATACGTATGTACGTAACGCGATAACTCTTGATAGAAATAATGTAATTTGGCATGTTTTTATCTCATCAGCTATCAAAGATTGAGAACTAATGTGCGCGGTGGATTCTGTATCTATGTATGTACGTAAGTACGTAGCGCAACAATTCTTGATAGAAATACTCGATTTGCATCAAACTTTCAATATAGGTTTATTCTTATGAGGAGCTCTTCTGTATAATTTTGGGAGGTCATAGGAGAAGAATAAGGGAGGGGGGCGAGAGGCTGATTCCCTCCTTCCCTTACTTCAAATAAATGGGTTTCCATGGATTATTAGCGTATTTTATTCAAATTTTAGATATATAGGAGTATTCTGTTGAGCCGCCTCTCATTAGTTGTGGGTGTCAATTGTTTAAGTATAAAGGGAGTTGAGAATAGGGGTAACGCTCCATAATTTATGTAAATGCTTTTTTCACGCAGAATTTACTGATTTGCTTCAAATTTTAGAAATAGATTCATTCTGGTAAGGCGTTTCCCTAATTAGTTTTGGGTATTAATTGAATAAGAACAAAGGGAAGAACGGGGAAATCCCACTTTTTTTGTTAAATGGGTTTTTTCATGCAGAATTAAACGATTTGCTGCAATTATTGGATTTGTTCATTCTGATAAAGCGTTTCATTGATTAATTTTCGTAGTTCTATAAAAAGGAAATAAGTATAAAGAGGAAACGTACAATTTATTTCCTTCCTTAAAATATATAAATTTGTTATAATACAGAATTATCAAATTTGCTTAAAATTTTGGACATGAATTCATTTGATCACGTGCTTCTTTATTTAATTTGGGTCTTTTCTTATGGTTATGTATAATGGGTTAGTGGACGATTTATCGCCTTCCTTAAATTAGATAAATGGGTTTTTATGCAGTTTTATCCGATTTGCCGTAAATTTTGAATATAGTTTATATTTTTTTTCTTTAAAAGGCGAATCCCTGAATTATTTTGAGGGTTTCATGATTAGGTATAAAAGGAAGAAATGTGGGATTACCCTCTCTAAATCAGATGAATGGTTTTTTGAGCAGAATTATCTGATTTGCTTCAAATTTTGGATAATTGTTTAATTTTATAAAGCCTATCTGTGATTAGTTTTGGGGGTTCAATGGTTAAATATAAGTGGGGGAAATGGGAAAAAGTAATCCAGCTTACTTTATTTTTCGAGGGTGTTATACTTTAAAAAAATAAGGCTGTAATACACAATGACTGTAAACAGCCTGTGAATGCAAAGCCATCAGTTTAACTGGGCAATATTCTTTTTAATAATGATCCCGACTACTGCTTCATTACTAACCTTGTGCAAAGTGATTTTGTCATCCCCCCTATATAATGTATTTTATTCGAAGGATTGTAGAATACTGTTAGAAGTTTGCACGGGCCAAAATTTTGAGTTCCGGAACCGCTTTTCCCGAAGGAAAGTTATTTCGCCGTCACCCGGTGTAAAAATTAAAAGTTCAAGCCGAGCCCTACCTGTGCAAAAATATATGAAAAAAGACTCAGTCCCGCTCAATCTGGCCCTACTCAATTTCTGCAAAAAATTCAGATTTTACTTAACATACAATTAGGATTCCTTTAAAAAATACAGCAAAAAATATTGGATAAATTTACAATGTATTTTTAAATTACGATGTGTTCACAGAATGGTAAATATACAATGTGTTATTGATTATTTAGATTCTTAAACCTTTCAGTATTGAAATAGAGTTTCATTAAATAATTAATGTAGTTTAGAACAAAAGAAAAAAAGGAGAGTTATAAACATCATAAGTAATCTGCTCAGTAAAAAGCAAATTTGTGAATATGTTTCTCTGTCATTCCTTAAGAATTTTCTTAAATCCAAAAGAGCTACATCCTATCACATTTAAGAACTGATTCATTTTCGGAAAGGCATAAGATTAACAGGCATTCTCATTCAGAAAATATGTAAACGAATGGCGTTAAACATTTTTTCATAAAAGCGATGTACCTTTGAGAAAACACTATTAAAGCTACGTTTTGAATCGAATTATCGGTTACGACTTCAAGGAAAAGAAAAACTTGACGCCGTGACAAGAATAGCTTATATGTCGACAAGTAATTAATTTCTAAAAAATGAAAAAAGCTGTTCGATTCCGAATTATGTTCAACTTGGGCTTGAATAAGCAAACTTTGGTTTGAATATGCAATAATAATAATAATAATATTAAATACAAGCCTGATCTCAGTTGGCACGAGACTGCAGAAAAAAAACCACCATGTAAAATGCATTATGTTTTTACGGTGGACATGTGAAATTCCTGTATTGATGTTATGAACAATTATTCTTGACACACATTTATGCTTATTCTAGTGAAAGACATGTTTTTTACCGGCCAAACCCGATTTCGAGCCACCTTAGATTAGCCTAGGCCAAACTATTTTATCCTAACGCGAACTATATAAAATAGTTTTTCCTACGCCAAACTTGTTTATCTAAATGCCCGTAGGAAAAACTAGTTTTTACAATGTAAGAGAGTAATCCTTCATTTTCCCTTCATACTTCGCCATTAAACCCTCAAAAACTATTCAGGGAAAAGCTATTCTGAAAAACTATTCTCCAAAACTATTCAGAGGTATATGCCTTATCAGAAAGAACCTATAACCAGAATTTGAAGCAAATCCGTAAATTCTGCGTTAAAAACCATTTATCTAAATTATGGCGGGTTGGAGTTACCTACATTGCCCTTTCTTTTATACTTAAACAATAAACATCCACAACTAATCCTGGAGGCTCCTTATCAGAATAATCTTATATCTAAAATTTTAAATGAAAACAGATAATTCTGAATGATAAATGCATTTCTCTAAATTAACAGCGGGGGATTAGCCTCCTGTTCGCCCCCTTTATTCTTATCCAGTGAATGTCCAAAACTAATCAGAAAAGTATCTTATCAGAAGGAACCTACATTTAAAATTTGAAGCTAATCGGATATTTCTATCAAGAGATATAAAGTTACGTACATTCGTACGTACACACGTACATACATGCGTACGTACATACTTACAGAACCTGCGAGCCCTTTATTTCTCTGGCTTTGACGCCCGTGAGCTAAAAACACGTAAAGTTACATTGGCCTAGGATAAACTAGATCAGCCTAGGAGAAACTAGAATGTTGGCGCTGAGGCGGTCATTGAATTCAATAAAATCACGCCAAATTGAATTGGCCTAGGATAAACTAGTTCAGACCAATAAACAGCAGGCTAAAGTAGTTTGTCCTGTAAGAGTTAGGCCAAACTAGTTTGTCCTAGGAAAAACTAGTTTGTCCTATGGGCCTTAGGATAGACTAGTTTGGCCTAGGAAAAACTAGTCTATCCGATGGGCGTTAGGATAGACCGGTTTGGCCTAGGAAAAACTAGTTTATCCGATAGGCGCTAAGGCCAAGGGCCTATTTGGCCTAGGCCAATCTAGTTTGGCCTAAAATCGGGTTTGGCCTGTAACATATATATAAGTACATATATATATATATATATATAAATATATGTATTAATTCAGATTTGACGGTTTTGGTCAAGTTAAATTAATCCATAATGTACTTAATATTTATGCACTTTGCAAAGATATGTACATTTTAATTAAAAATAACGAATATTTATTATTAAAAAGCTATTAAAACTAATTGTGCTTTATTCCACGTTGCAATACAGATATTGATAGATTTGTATGAGTTAAAACAGGAATATCTAACACTTGCAGCGTTTGTGAGTATCAACATCACCAGAATATTGAATGTATAATAAAAGAGCAAAATACTAAACAACAGTTAGTCGGATCTGTTAAGACACTCTTATGTGCGACATTAAGAGTGAAATGGCTAAATGTCTTGAACCAGAGGTACTTCTTGAATTCCTAATATATCATATTGAGAATTTTCATGATGAAAAAAAAATTCCAAACAGTGTTTGTAGACCGAGATGATCAAATCACACTTTTTTCAACCAGTGATGAGTTCCTTCAAACTCTTGTCAAAAAACTGATCTTGATTAAATCGCATCTTTTTATATCAAAAGATGAAACTGAATCTTTTTCAAAACTAAAAGATACTGTTATATATTTTCGACGTACAATTGTTGCAGGCAGGGCCGTAGTTGGAAGCAAATAATAGGGAGGGGAATTAATATTCTATCTCTGACGCAGAACGATAAATTAGCGCATATTCACATTGTAGGTACTATATTTCTTATTAAATTGCTGTAATAACTTCACTTTATCATAAGAAAAGAATGATGATGAGATGATGAAATGATAAATTTATGATGAAAAATTCGAGTGTATAACTAGTGCAATATTTAAAAAAAATCCCTTTCGGCATGGCCTATAGGCGGAGGTAGATTTCCAAAAGTTTTCATCTCAACAAAAAAGAAAAAAAAATGATTAGAGATAAACCCAGTTTAACTACTTTATTCAGCCGCTTTTAAAAAAATTTTAATTTCATTTTTCTGTAAGAACTGGTTTTATCAAAATCGTCTTAAACGAAATTCTACTCAAATGCCCATTTTGGCAACATATTTTGAATTATATTCTTACTTTATTTAAAAAATTGACCAATATGCTCATTATATAGTTCCTAAATAACAAAAAACTGTTAATTAAATTCGTTTGACAGCAAAATTGAATTTAAAAATGAGTCATAAGTCATAAAATAACCAATTTATTATTTTAATACATCCACAATTCTTTAATCAAGATCGCTTTGAGAATTTTTTGCGAAGTGCCCACTTTGACAGATTTTTTTGTAAATATATATTTAGCCTTTATCAAAAATCTGACCAATACGGCACATTACACAGTTCCTAATTAACAAATAACTGTGAATTGAATGCGTTTGAGAGCAAAATTGACTTTAAAAATGAGTCATAAAATAAAGAATTTGTTATTTGAATACAACCTCAATTCTTTTATCATGATCGCTTTGGAAATTTTTTTTGCGAAGTGCTTACTTTGACAGCTTTTAAAAAATATATATTTACCCTTTATCAAAAAATCGACGAATACGCACATTATATATTTCCTAAGTAACAAAAACCTATCAATTGAATGAGTTTCAGAGCAAAACTGGATTTAAAAATGAGTCATAAAATAACCAATTTGTTATTTGAATACCCATAGTTCATTAATCATAATCGCTTTGGGAAATTTTGTGCGAAGTGCCCATTTTGGCAGCCTTTTTTGAAATATATTCTGCCTTTATCAAAAAACTGGCCAATACGTCAAGTTATATAGTTCCTAAATAATAGGACCTGTAAATTGGATGAATTTGAGAACAAAAATGAATTTAAAAATGACTCAGAAAAAACGTTATTTGTTATACTTAATCAATATTTTAATGACGATAACTTCGGGAAATCTGTTCAAAATACCTTTTTTGGCAGCCTTTTTAAAAATATATTTTGCCTTTATCAAAAAATTGGCCAATACGTCGCATTATATAGTTCTTAAATAAGAGGATCTGTCATTTAGATGCTTTTAAAATCAAAAATGAATTTTAAAATGAGTCATATTATAAGCAGTTTGGATTTGAGTTTTTTTCTCCAACTCCTATTTTTGTTTAATTTATTTTTTCTATAAGAATTGGTTCTATGAAAAACTTGTCAATATAAAAGTTGTAGATATTATTGTAAAGATGTAAAATAAATTTAATTAGATTTGATTGCTTAAGAATTGAGTAAGTTATGGATTTTTTTCTTTTTTCTCCCCCCTTTTTCTTTTCGTTTTTAATTTTTTTCATCGATAAAAATTGGTCCTATCAAAAACTTGTAAATACAAAACTTTTAGATAATATTGAGTACATTTATATAAAATTTAGTTGGATTTGATATCTTGAGAATTGACGAAGTTATGAATTTTTTTCTCCCAAAAACCATGTTTTTTTCGCCCCCTGAGCCCATTTTTAACTTTATCAAAATTCTGCCATGCATAAACTTTTGGCCCATTCTTTAGAAATAATATAAACTTTAAACTGATTCTATATCTATTTTAATTTAGAAGTTATCGCGTTTTTTCTGTTTTCACAAAACCCCTCCTAACTTCCACCCCCTTGGTCCGATTTTGCCCATTAACGAACTCGCCCGAGATTTTAAGCTCCTTGATTTTATGTAAAAGTTTGAAGAAGATCTGAACATAATTATGAAAGTTATCGTGTCTAGAAGAAAGTTATATACACCGATAGATAGATAGATAGATAGATAGATCGATAAACTTTTTTACTGATGGTAGTTTTAGGGTCTAGGAGTCATGATTCGTGTAGATCCGCAAAAATTTTTCACAAATTCCAACATGGGAGAGAATGCAATAGGTAATATTTCATACGAAATCTACCTAACATCATGTTAGTTTCATGTGTGCATATAGGATGAGCAATTGTTCAAACACCTATTTAGTTACAGTTTAATATTTCTGCAAACTGTGAAAGGGCCTTAACACTAAATTACATTTCTGAACAGAATTTCGTTTAGATTTTCGGAACAGAAAATCATTTAGTGACCTTGGAATATTTTCCAGGGAGACTCAAAATATTTTAGGAGGACTGAGGTCTCTTTGCACCCTTTCTAGCTACGACCAGGTTGCAGACTTCATAAAATGTTATACTTTTATTTAAAACTTTCATTATATGAATATACAGTTTACAATACATTTTTTTTTGTTATATTAAGAAAATTAAAATATCTTGTAACAGTATTTGTATTTTTAATGACTACTTTTTGTAAGATATGTCCATTGAGTTCTGAAAAAATATGTTGTATATAAGATGAAGAATGTGGTTTTTGTAAAACAGATCTCAAATAGTTCAAACAGTGAGAATAATAAAAAAAAATTCAGTTTTTTTTTGTACCGAGCGGACAAATCGTCTTGCAATGCTATAGTTGGAATCACAAAATCGTAAATCACAATAGCCAATCTTTAAATAATCGAGAATAATAAATCAGTCGAAGCATAAAATATATTTAATTTGTTATGAGAATGTGTTAATCATAAAATTAAATTATGGTATAATATTAATTATAGTACAGCATAAAGTATAATATTAATTATGAAATTAAAGTATACTGCCCCTTACAACTTCAGAATTAATTTTGTTTGCCTAAGATAATATTAAAACTGTCTGCAAAAATAAATTCCGTCACTTGTGTTATGAAATAACTATATAAAACACAGATAAAATTCAATTTCATCAGTTACGTATACTTCCATGCTAAACTAAAGGAATTAATATCATAACTGTTACTATAATCTCTTTAGAATACTTAAGAAAAACCTAAAATTTGAATCCATAAATTCACGTAAATGTACATTTATCAGTGCAAAAAAACTTTCTTCAGAAACTGAAGGATTTCGACATCAATTGATTTTCTTAGAGGATTTTGATTAATGTTATACTTAGTACTTGACAAATTTTACACCCCATTAATGCTTTTATAATGTTCAAGTAGCTGCTTGATATATTGAGTACTTCATTTACGCCTCAATTTGCAAAAAATTGATCTAACAATAAAATGAAATCATAAAATATTCCCTTTTATATATTTATTTAAAGCATCCCTCTTATATATTTATTTAAAACAATTGTGTCTGCATTTGTATTTCTGTTTATTTCTTCAAAATTTGTAGATATATTCTATATATGTGTGACGTAAACAAATTAAAATTACATTTAATGTTGTTAAACTCTGCTTATACCTACATATTTAAAACCATACAATAGAAAGTAATTTTCCTCAGCATTTAGTAGTAAGGAGATTTTTTAGATTCATATAACATAGCATTCTTTTTTTTCTTTGCAACCATAGTTACACAAAATTTACATTACATTCCTTAAATATAAACATTTTATTCACCCAATATTAAAAAAAAATCTGAATTTGAAAAGACTTTAACAATTTTTTTTACCTCATGCTATTCTGTTTCCATTCCTGAAATAGAAGACTAATGATTTAAGAAAATTTAGAGCAAAATGTTGTATTACAGCAATTATAGATACATTTCCTATACCTTCAAAAAGCGAAAGGAAAAAGATTATTCACAAACTTCCAGAATTTCATGAATATTTAGTAAAGTTTTCTACTGAAATCTACGAGTAGTGAAGTAAGTCTTTGCTTTAAAAACGTTTCTAAAAAGATCCGTAAGATTTATTTTTAAATACATTTAAGGCCCTTTTAAATACTTTCCAACATACTTCAAAAGTGTTAATGACTTTAAATTGTCTGTCCATTATCTAACTCACGTTAATGTAGTCGGATTGAAATGTAAGTGATTTTTACTGTGGCATGTTCAGTATTGGAAATTAAATTCGTAGTAATCACAGTTTTTTATAGGAGCACTGAAAAATATACCGTTACATTATGGCCTATGGGAGAAAAATCAGTTGCGATGTATTTTAATAATTTTACAGAAATTTAAATGTAATTAAATACACAAATGTTATTGAGATGCATTAAAACAAGGTTACTTTAGCATATGTTATGTACATCACTTACAGTACGTATACAAAGAAACACCAAATTATTCAGTTATATAATAGTGCTTGAAGAAAAATATTTTGCAGAATATTTTAATGATGTTGTTCAGTTACATATAAAAAAAAGTTGTATTATATTTTGAGGTCCACTAAAATATTATTTCATTAGAGTATGTTGTGCAAAAGTATTTAACATTTGTTTACAGGGTCACACAAGAGTGTTCGGTTACATAATGGTCTACGGGAAAACTCTTTGCAACCTGTTTTAAGATGAAATTAATTTACATTAGTAAAAGGAATTACAAGATGCTTGCGGTAAGATATAATGTACAGTGCATTTATCGCTCCCTTACAGGGAAACAAAATATGTCGGATAATCACACTTTCAGTTAAGGTACGCGCTTTATATTTAATACAATACGTGATTACAATAAATGCTGTAGACTGTATGCAGGGCAACACAAACGATTTCGGGAGCGTTGCAGAAAATAATGCGAATTGCTTTTTTTTTTTTTTTACTTTTTTAATTTCAA
Organism: Maratus speculifer; assembly: GCA_964019185.1. Taxonomy (NCBI): domain Eukaryota; kingdom Metazoa; phylum Arthropoda; class Arachnida; order Araneae; family Salticidae; genus Maratus; species Maratus speculifer. The sequence continues at coordinate 75,516,483 of OZ025296.1, read as the reverse complement.
CTATATTTAGCATAAGTAATGGGTCTATCACGAAAATAAAATCATATATAAGTCTAATAAAAACCTGGATGCATTACACCTATGGATAATAATTTCTGGAAGTATGGTTTTAGTATTTTTAAACATGTGTTTGCTTGAATTAAATTTTAGCTAATATGGTGATGTGTTTAAAACTCTGTATGTAATATACTAGCCACAATGAAAGAAGAATGAATTTTCAATTGTGTAAGAAATTTCCTAACAAAGCTAAATATTATTATAATAAGTAGAATTTACATATTAATCTCTAGATCATATGCAGACGTGGACAAAAGAATTGAATTATCTTATTGACTCGGTAAACAGTTATACTAAAAATCTTACTGAAGTCTTGATAATAATTAAACGCACTTTTCATATTCTTTGAAGTTTCTGCGCTGTTTTAAGTATTATTTTGTTTACACACATTAAGATTATTAATTCATTATTTTTTTGGTAGTGAATTATTCCAACACAAATTTTCTTTATTCGTAGGATATGATAACCGATAGCTTATAGAGGTCACGCAACAATTTCTAGAACCATACACATATTTATGGTAAATCGGTCGCGAGGTTTTTTTAGGTAGGTCGCGACATAATGAATGTTGGGAACTGTTGACTGCAGTTATTGAACATTTAACCCTTTATCTAGCACATTTTTAAGTCATGAAAATTTTATAGTCTAAAGCATATTACGTAAACTGTTTAAACTAAATTAAAAGAATTAATCATTTAATAAATTTTTGTAGGATTTTAGAAGGATTGAAGGATTTAGAAGGATTAATTAAATTTGAATTTACGGGCAATTTTCGCAATATTTATAACCCACTCAAATCTTTTCTTTTAAATTATTTTCTTAGTATTTTGTAGAATTACAATATGATGTTCTTACAATATGGATATAGAAATATTTCCGATTGGAAAAATCCCCATCCCTCTCCGTCAGCGCCAAGAAAGCTAGAAAGATACAAAGGCAAGAGAAATCATCGTTTTAAAAATATTTTTGTTTTGTGTAATCAACAATGCTTTAGGAACAAAATAATATAATGAATCTCTAACTCATTTTAAACAGTTTTACAACTGATCGGTATATTACATGAATTTTATAAGCAGTTACTTTAATGGTACTTATAAGTACCATCGGTAGATAAAGGGGAAAAAGATAATAAAAAAATGTTTTCTTTTTAGGTGCGTTCGTAATTATATAAATCCGTAGCACCTAAAGTCGTTGTTCCGTACGTCCGTCCGTCATTCCGTCTTTCCGCATATAACAACACAAAAACTACCCAACCAGTTCGTTTGATATTTGATTGTCGCCAATAATTTTCTTATTTAAATTTCAATGGAAATCAGATACATAGTTCAATTGCATGGAAATGAAAAATATGTCGTTTCATTACGGACAATGAGAAAATATAATTTCGGGTGTATTTCAATGATGATACACCATTTCAAACATAATAAAATTGATGAAGGCATCTATGAAATGTACATTCTGTACAAACTGTGGCGCAAAAAATATTTTTTATTAATTTACAGGGCCACATAAAAGTATTCCATTACGCAATGTTACAGGTGAAACGCTGTTTGGGGGGCGTGTTAATTATATTAAACTATTTCATATTTTAGAAAATTGATATATATTGATGTTTACTGAAAGTTACTATTTGTGTAATAGAAAGCAGATAGTATTTACAGGGACATACAAAAGATTTTGGATACTTATACAGTATTCGAAGTATTGCATACTATTACACCAAGAATATAATATTTTTTAAACTTCATTATAGTACGAACGCTCCTCATTTGTTACGTTTGACATGCAATTTCAAGTTCTTTTTTTTTTCTCAAATCATTCTTCTATAACATCTAAAACAAATAACTTCGGAAGATAAAATTCCAGAATCCCAATTAGCGAATATAATTCAAATTGAATTATACAATTTAAAGATTAACGTTTGAAAAATTAATTTTTTAAAGGGGATTCATATTAAAGCAATACCTACGTAATTCTATAAGCATACTTGTAGCCATTAACATTTAATTAAGTTATGATATTTGTTCATAAAAAATAAAAAAATAAAAAAATATATATTTACTGACATTTTGTTTATATGTATATATATATATATATATATATATTGGGTGGGGAAAAAGTAAATTCGTATTTTCCTAATAGATAGCTTTAAAGTCGCAAATCTCGAGAAATACTTACTCAATTAAGTCATATTATACAGCGTTTGAAAGGTAACAGTCTCTAGAAAATTCTGGATATAAAGGTAGCGTCATCTGTTTATATGTACATACATATATATACAGGGTGTCCCTAAACAAATGGTATTTACGCTAGGGGGTGATAGAACACATCAAGACGAGTAATAGTAAATAGGAAACCAAGGGTCCCAAACGTTTTCCAAAGGAGATAGCCGCCATTAAAGTTTTGGGTCCAAAATTTCAAATACACATAAAAAACGGAAAAATTGGTCGATTGATTTGCGGTTTTCACTAAAATTATTCTTTATGTTGGTATTTTCTTGAAAATAAATTATAAAGATAAATTTCAAAAAATGCCGATAGAGGGCGCTTTAGACTTTGAAGTAATGAAAAACTATTTTTTGCCGTGATTTTTTGCATCTCATAAAATGGTTTCGTAAGCATAGACTTAAACTTAATTTTCGAGCTCAAAATCTGGAAGCGGTTAAGTAGCACAAACTTGACTGTGTTCAGAGGGTTTAAATTTCAAATGATAATAAAAACAGGAAAAATTTGTCGATTGATTTGCGGTTTCACTAAAACTATTCTTTATGTCGGTATTTTATTAAAAATGAATTATAAAGATAAATTTCAAAAAATGCCGATAGAGTGCGCTTTAGACTTTGGATTAACGAAATAATCCATCCTTATACTACTTTTTTGCCGTTATTTTTTGCATCTCATTAAATGGTTTCGTAAGCTTAAATTTAAACTTAAATTTTAGGCTCAAAATCAGAATAGTTGGGAGTGGTTAAGTAGCACAAACTGAACTGTGTTCAGAGGGTTTAAATTTCAAACGAAACGAGAACTATTAAAAAAAACGGAAAAATTAGTCGATTGGTTTTTGCTAAAACTACTCTTTAAATCAGTGTTTTCTTGAAAATAAATTTAAAAATAAATTTCACAAAATGCCGATAGAGGGCGCCTTAGACACTCAAGTAGCGTACAACTATTTTTAACTGTTATTTTTTTAAATCTCATTAAATGCTTTCAAATGCTTAGATTGAAATTTTGAGATCAAATTCTGAGTCGTTGCGAGTGTTTAAGTAGCGCAAAAGTGAACTGTGTTCGAGGGGGGGGGGGGGTTAAATTTGAACTCCTGAACACACTTCAGTTTGCGCTTCTTAACCCCTCCCAACGATTCAGAATTTGAGTTCAAAATTTAAGTTTAAATCTAAGATTTCGAAAACATTTAACAAGTTTTGGAAAGCAATTTATTAGATACAAAAAATAACGGTTAAAATTTGTTGTTGGTTACTCTGAAGTTTAAGGCACCCTCTAACGGAATTTTTTGAAATTTATCTTTAAAATTCATTTTTAAGAAGATACTGACTTAGAGAATAGTTTTATTTTGAACCGCAAACGAATCGCCCAAATTTTTCGTTTTTTATTATTATTTGAAATTTGAACCCTCTGAACACAGTTCAGTTTGTGCCACTTAACCACTACCAATTATTCAGATTTTGAGCTCAAAATTTAAGTTTAAATCTAAGTTTACGAAAACATTTAATCAGATGCAAAAAATAATATAAAAAGTAGTTGTTTGTTACTCCAAAGTTTAAAGCGCCTTCTATCGGCATTTTTTGAAATTTATCTTTATAATTCATTTTCAATAAAATGCCGACATAAAGAATAGTTTTAGTGAAACCCGCAAATCAGTCGACCAATTTTTCCGTTTTTCATAATCATTTGAAATTTAAACCCTCTGAACACAGTTAAGTTTGTGCTATTTAACCGCTTCCAACTATTCAAATTTTGAGCTCAAAATTTAAGTTTAAGTCTAAGCTTACGAAACTATTTAATGAGATGCAAAAAATAGTTTTTCATTACTTCAAAGTCTAAAGCGCAATCTATCGGCATTTTTCGAAATTTATCTTTATAATTTATTTTCAAGAAAATACCAACATAAAGAATAATTTTAGTGAAAAACGCAAATCAATCGACCAATTTTTCAGTTTTTTATGTGTATTTGAAATTTTGGACCCCAAACTTTAATTGCGGCTATCACCTTTGGAAAACGTTTGGGACCCTTGGTTTCCTGTTTACTATTAATCGTCTTGATGTGTTTTATCACCCCTTTAGCGTATATACCATTTGTTTAGGGACACCCTGTATATACAGCTGAAAACCTCATAGAGAAATCAAAAGAAGGTGTTATCGACATTATATCATTATAACAGTTTGACATAATCTTATTATGTCGAAGCGTAAAATATTTTATCTTAAACAAAATCAATCTTTATTCTTATTTTTGAAAAGGTAGTAAAGGCGAAAAAAATGTAAGGCCTTTATTTAGGTGAAGCTTTCATAAATCATTTTCTCATGCATTATTTAAAAATTCAAAATGTCATGGTGTCACATCTCGGTTAAGTGATGCTTTAAATAACTTTAACAATATGTCTATTTATGCTATCAAAATCTATTTTTAAATTCCATCTATTTATTTTTACATTTTGTCATATATTTATCAAAATGGCTACATTATTTATCAGTTTATTAAACAAATAGTATTATACGAAAGCAAAATATCGACCCTTAAATACTTTGTTATGTAATAGTCCAAGAGCCGACCGCACAAAACCCAAAGTCATGGAGCACAAGAAAAATTCCTTTAGTTAATGGAAGAGTAGTAATAGGAGAATCTAATTATCCATGTTTGCTGGAAGCGAAGTGATGCATAAGCGAGAAATTGATATCATTAGTTGTTCATTCATGTGTTTAACATTGTGTTTGCTGTAAAATTAAAAGTATGAAAACATGGAAATTTGGGTGAAGGAAAACAGAATGCTAAGTCTACGTGTCAGCCACTACTGATATTCATTTTTGGCTATTCCTACTCTTCCATAAAATAAAGGATTTTTTCTTGTTACTTAGGGTTTTGTGCGATCAGCTCTTGGACTATAAGTTTTACGTCATAAATTTGACATTTGCTAGTGAAATAATAAAACATAAAATGTGGAATTCAAAAACGCATTTTAACGGCAAAACGGATACGCGATATCGAAGTTACAAAGAGTGTTTGATTATAGAAAAATATTTTTTTTTCAGCTGTTTTATCCACCTTCAAAAGTCATTACTGTTTCTAAGTGGCTCTGGAATACAGCACAGGCATTTGCACGTGAAACTTATAATACCTGTCGAATTCTGTCTATTAATTGGGCCTTTATAAAACTGACAGTGTATTTGTCTTTCTTTCTCAATCACGCCACATTTGCGACATTTTTGTAGGATTTTAAGCATAAAAATTAGAGACGGAAGAATTGCGATCAGGAGATTTCCGCCAGAGGAGACAGATATAACATAATCAGATTTTGTATTATGTATCGGAGTGTCTATTATTACACATTTGTATTATTTTTTACTTTTTTTATTATACATAGAGTAACTGTTTTGATTCCAGAATATGTTACTCGTGTAAACCATCAAGATAAAGTTTACAGGGTGCGTAGTCTGGAAGCACCTTGTAAGCACCTTTTACCAGAATTTTTATAATGTAAAATCTATTTTATTTAACGAAAAAGAAATCCTTTTTCAGATGTAACAGCCAATACTTTATAGAATTTCTGATACTAAAAGAATTAAAATCCTCTGAGTTTCTTGATGACTACGCACCCTGGTTTACATTTTCCCAAAATTATATTGGGAATTTTACTTACACATCATACGTGGTATAAGGTAAGCCTTGCAATTGTTCTGAAAATCGAAAAAAAATTGGGGAAGATTTACACGTTTCAGACACTGGAGATTCCAGAAACTTTATTTTTGAAAAAAAAAAAAAAAAAAAAAAAAAATACCATTTGTTTGTATTTGTGTATGTCTCTCTGTGTGTCAATCAATCTATTTGTCTGTAAACGCTTTTCTTCCGAACAAATTGAAATAGAGACATCAATGGTGTATATAATAATATATTTTTGGTATATAATAATGGGAAGAAACCTATTGAATATTAATAACCTCAATTATCCGATATATATATGTATGTATATAGCAACAGATCTATCTCAAGAACTAACCCACGGATTTTTACCAAACTACAGATTCTGTTAGTTTTTGACATGAAAAAATGTTGTTTTAATTCTGGTGTAAATAGCTCAACAGGTGGCGCTATTATGCTGTCTTTTACATGATTTCAGCAATAGATCTATCTCATGAATTAATGCACGGATTATTATCAAATCACGGTTTTAGTTAATCCTTGATATGAAGTTGTTCTGTTTACGTCTTTTTAATCGCTTAATAGCTTCAATGCAGAATTTTACTCGATCCCCGTAATAACTCTATCTCAAAAACTAATGGCCGAATTTTTAATTCAGGTTTACCCTGATAAATATAATTGCTGATTATGTTTTTTATAAATCGCACTTTTCTTCTGAATTTTTCCCGGTATTCGCAATAGTCCTATTTCAATAATTAATCCACAGAATTGTATTCCATTAGAATCCTCACGATGACCATAGGTTGCCATTTAATTTTGGCATTGCGATAGCGAATTTTGAACTTATTAAAATAAATTACAACTCTGACTAGTTTTGTTAATGTAAAAAAAAGAAAGTTTATAGTTTTTTGAATAATTTTTATTATATTAGTTTATTGAAGCTTATATAAATTTATTGAACAGTGTTTGAACTTTAATCCCATTTAGTTAATTTTTAATCTGTTTACAGCTTTTTTTTTTTTTTTTTTTTTTTTTTTTAACAGAGAATTTTTTGTAATTGAATAGCGTAAACTTTACAATTAAAAATAACTCGTGGGAATAATAAAAGATTTTTAGCACCTTAAACGGCACGCATATCGATAGATCGTCCCCAAAATCTGAAACAAAACATGAGACCGTACTGCGACAATCATAATGTCCATTTATTAAAACTCTCTTATGCACAATAACTAACTTAACTTTCCACCGTCACGAACTAATAAATACGTTCACTAAGATGCTGGTTTTCCTGCAATGTAAGCATTATTTAAATTAATATAATTCTGCAGGTATAACAGGCTTTTTAAAACTTTTTGTTATGTTTAAAAACCTCAAGGCTTATATTCTTGAGTGCAATTTATTTTTTTTCCTGAAAAATCATCTTTCATTTTATTATTGTTTTTTTTCTGATTCAGAAATTTAAAAACTATATATATATATTTTTTAAATTGAGAAAACGACGTTACAATTTTGCCCTTTTGCTCGTCGGTCAGGGGTTTAAGTTAAGATAAAAATGAAAAATAAATGAATACTATAATGCATATTAAAATACAAGAATTTATGGAAAATGTTTGAAAAGCTAAATTATTTTTAAAAAATTTTGCATAAGTTTGTTATTAGTTTCGTACAAATTATTCAATACATTTAAGTTTTGTATTGAACAATGTTGTTATCTTAAATGGCTTCCATTTATTAAATGAAGTTATTTGGATAAAATATATAGTTTCTTAAATTATTAACACAAAGCGTAAAATATGATACTTTTTAATTTTAGCCTTTATTACCTAATTACTTCAAAAATCACTAAAGTATCGATTTTTAAAATTTATTTCTTGAAAAAAAATGTTTAAACTTATATTAAATAAAAAATAAATATATATATATATTAAATATATAATTATACATAACTCTAGTGCGCTGTAAAAAAAATTCAAGGGGTTACTAAAATTTTTTTAGTAAATTTGTATTCCACAGAATTTTTTAGTAACCATTACAAACTTTTTTTTTTTTTTTTTTGCAAGTGAAACAAGCATTTCTTTTGTAAACTGAAAAAAAGAATTTTTTGTATAACTAACGTAAAAATTTTTAGTATGAGCCAACAAGCAAGTTTTAGTAATAGCTCCAAAATTATTTTTAATAACCATTACATGCGCACGAAGGGCAGGAGCTTCCTTTGAGCTGCATCCAGACTGCTGAAGTAGAAGATTTTTGGCAAAACCGCAATAGATGGCAGCACCAAACATTGCTACCGGCTCCGACAGGATTTTCATATTCCCTTCATTAACGAGTACTTACACTACATACGTTCGGGGCGTATTTGGCGGTTGCCAGTATCGAACTCGGGACCTTTTAGCCTGGAGCCCATTGATTGGTTGATTTTTGTCGTCCGATTATCTACGCTAATGGGATATAGGACCAGGGGGAGTGCCCTCCTTGGGGGTCTTTCTAAGGGAACCTAACCCGTATTTACGCAAGGTTCGAAGAAAACCACGGAAAACTCCGAACGGTTAGGCCGACAGCCGCGATTGGGTTCGAACCCAGCACCTGCCGTCTACCAGTTGAGAGGTCCGAACCTCTCGGCCACTGGTGGGGCCTGGAGCCCATTACTGTAACCACTATGCTATCAAGGCCACACCAAGAGACTTTTAGTAATAGCTATTAAAAACATAAAACTATTAACTTTATTCGTTGCTAACTTTTTTCTAGTAATTCTTACAGATTTTCTTGTAACCGACTAAGATTACTAAAAATTTTTTAGTAATTACAAGGATCACTAAAGTTTTTTTAGTAGATCGACCTTTTTTTTACAGTGTATGCAATGCAAATTTATAACTGTTTTTTAATTTTAAATATCAATTAATGAAACCGACACTTGAAATATTTGAGCTATGAAGAACATAAATTATGAAACAATATCAATAGTACGGAAACTATCTCCTATCAAAAATCTATTAACTTGTTGTTTGAAAAATAGTATATAAGGACACAGTAGTTTAAGGACACACTTTGTAAAAACATCTGAAACAAGTATAGAAAAAAAATAGAAACAACAATCAATTGTGTCTACATTAAAACGTTTTCGGAGCGGTGATTCCCCATTGGGACCTTACAATAAATTTAACATTATGAGTCTTTAATGCCAAAAAAGTCGTTCGTATTTTCTAGCGTTTTTCAAAAAAATTATCATTTAATGAACCGAATTTTTCTGTGCTGGAAAGGTTTAACCCTTTGCGACTCAACAACTCCGATCTGAAAAATATTGACTCATATATGAGAATATATCTTTTAAGCATGTAAAAATAATTAAAATAATTTAGAACTTAAAACTAAAATAATTATTAACCAAAAGTTTCTCTTTTCACATCTACAATACTTTCCGACCTCTACAGCTTTTAAATTTGACAAAATTCATGAAGTTAATTTTCCTCATATCGACCTGAAGCTTCTCAAATGACAAACAAAACTTTGGTATGAAAAAATTAACTCAAAATTTTCGTCTGTTGAGAACGCCAATGATCGATTTGTATTAAGGTTCCGCTTCAGTCATATATTTTTCCGAATCCCATAAAAGTCGAGTTTTGCTAAGTGTTGTGTGGGCATGTACTATGCACAAATGATTGACAGAAAATTCTCCAATCAAAATAGATGACCGGAGTGTGTGTGTGGGGGGGGAGATGGTTAACAGGAGGGCGGTGGTCAGTCTTTGGGTTATTTTTGAAGGGAGGGAAACTTAACCCCTCTTTCTCTTCTCTAAGACCCTTTGACCTCATGAGGTGAGATTAAGGACCAGACACATAGCACTAACTTCTTGCGGTCAGGCATCGCTATTTTTGATCTTCCGTGTCGGCACTTTGATGTATAAAGTGCTTTTTCAGTGAACTTTTTTGAAATTTAAGAGAAAAATTGAACTCGAAATCAGTTGACAGTTTTACGACTGAAGATGGGGGCAAGATAAACTTTCCCTTCCTTTGTCAATTCAGTCCTTCAAAAATCATTTAAAGAGGTTTCACCTTTGTTCCGTACGAAAACAAAGATAGATTTATTGCTCTTTTAGTGTAATAAAAACTAGTGCTGTTCGCTCTCAGCCTTATTGCGAGGTTCCGAAGAGGAAAGCGATAGGTTTTATTTTGTTTTGTTCAGGAGTGAAAAATAAAGAAGCGAGAGGGTAATATGGTATCAGCTTTTTTCAAAAAACATTGAGAAAAATCTTATTAATTAAAAAAATAGTGTGTAAAAGTTCAGTATTTATCTAATATTTCCTAATATTTTAGATAAGGCGGAGTTCCATTGTTACTTAGCCTTTAAACAATTAGTGATCGATAATCAACACAATAAAGGATTTTATCGAAGGAGGTGCTAATGACTTGCCTTCTGTACTGAATCGAGCACGCAATAACGACCTATCTAGGCCTCGAATACGCTAAAATTTGTTTTAATTGGCCAGAATAAATTAAACTGTTGATTTTGCCAAAAGTTGATTTGGTGAATTTAAATATTTTCATAAACATTATATAAATATGCCAACATATCTTGTTAGATAACTGTAGTTATATTCTTTCTTCATATTAAAAATATAAAACCATACAAATTCCAGTCGATGGGGTACCAGTCGATGTTACCCCAATTCTAGGTTCATTAAAATTTAAATTCATAGAAATTAGAGATTGTACATTGTCGAAAGCAAAGCGGTCTTGAAACTAATTTCGTTTAGACAGATTTTTCTTTTAAAATATAAAATACAAATTTGAAGATACACGATGTCTGTGTCAGTACCTACCTGTGTCAGTAATTGCAACTACAACCTTCTTTTAAACGTTTAAAGCCCGAAAATGTACGTTGACAAAGGCAGTAAAGGCCTCCAATACTAGGTTTGTTTAAAAATAAAAAATATTAAAATTTTAAGTGTGTACGTTGCCGAAGTCAGTGAAAATAAATCTAAATGGGTAGAGTCCTGACCCACGTTTATTTGGATATATTTTCATATTAAAACATAAAATGATACAAATTCGAGAATGTACGCTGCCGAAAGTAATGGGTATCAGACTCTAGATTCGTTCGATAGATTTTCATTTTAAAAATATAAAACAATACAAATTCGAAGATGTACACTGCCAAAATGTTGTCTCTATTCTAAGTTTTCATAGAAATTCGAAGGTGTATGTTGCCGAAGTCAACAGGATTTGGATAAATTTTTATTTTAAAACATAAAACAAAATTCGCATAAGTACGCTGTCGTAGTAAATGGGTTGCTCAAATTCTATGTTCGTTTAAAAGCATAAAAATATACAAGTTCAAGAGTATACACTGAAGAAGGAACTGAGGGCCTCAATTTTAAATTTGTTTAAAATTAGAAATCGGAGGGTAATTTACGCTGCCAAATGCAATGGGGCTAAGACTATAGTTTCGTATCATAAATTCTTATTTTAAAATATAAAATACAAATTTTAACTATCCGTATTCTACGTTTATAGAAATATTATAACTTTAAGTTCATGATGGCACCGGGAGCCTCAAAACAGGCATGGTAGAGTAGAGGTCTGCACGGGCCACTTTCCTTTAACGGCATTCGGGCCGGGCCGGCTCGGGTCTTTCTTTTCTGGAACATGGGGCCTTGCCTAACTTATTTTTTCCGTACGAAGCCGGGACTGAATGCATGCTTCCCAGTCCTTACGGACAAAAATTATCAGTTCGGTTTGAATCATCACGTATGAAAATCAAGTTCTTGAAGTGGCCAAATATGTTGAAAAATCAGTAAAATTTGGCTTGATCTAAATTTATTTTGCAAAAAAGACATTTTGAAATCGTTATTATTTTACAACTAAACATTAGAATTTATTCTTTTTGAAGAATCATAGATTTCTACGCTTCTTTAAATAGAGTTAAACACATGAAAAAAAATCTGCCTATGACAGATTTTTTTTTGTAAAAAGAAAACTGGAAATTTCTTTAAATTTCTCTTAAACTGTTCATCCATGCAAAATGTATACAGTGTAAATACGCGAGAAAAACATTTACACATTATTTATATTAAACATTTAGACTTGCTAAAAAGTGAACATATTTTTTTTTTCTTTCCAATGCGATTCCGTCTTAGATTATTTTATTTTCCCATGTATTTATTTTAGATTCTTATGTCTCCATTACATGGAATATGTATTAATTATAATGATAACTGAAACATTTACGCACAACAAACAAAAGTTCATTAAAAGCATAAATATCGCAGCCCATGGCACTTCTGCATAAACAGAGACTATAAACAGGAAAAAGAAAAAGACTAAGATAAGTTTTTTTGGTCAGAATTCTTTCGTAAGAGTAAAGATCAATGTATATACTGTAGAAATTCACTCTTACCAAGTTGGATTCGGGCCAAAATTTAACTTTTTTCCGGGCCGCTAAATTTTCTCTACGGGACGAGCCAATAATTTTTTCGTTCGGGCCGGGCCAAACACACATTTATAAGAAAGTAAAATTTTCAATCTTGCTTGTGCCAACTAAGAAACAAGGAATGATTCTTTCTGACCACTTTGTGAAACAAAATTCTATTTATAGTAAACAAGTAGTCTATTTCACGGGAGGAAACAGGGGAAAGGGTGTAACATGATACCTTTCTTGTGTCTCGGTCAGGAGCGATAAGGAGTGAAAAGTTTCTCCATTTCACCCCACATGGATATCGCCCCCCTGATTTCCCACTCAACTGGCAGAGGCGGGGTTTTTTTATGCAAAATTTGCTTTTTCACAGTATTTTTTTTGTATTTTAATGCAAATCACACTTATTCTAATTTATTGAAAATTAAAAGACAGTTACATTTAAGAAAGTTGAACTTTCTTGAAGTGAAATGCGTTTTTTAAAATCTTAAGATGTTTGTTTTAGAGCCCTTGTAAAGCCTTTTATGGAAAAGTACCTCAGTTTTTAATGAGCTAGAATTTCATCCCCATTTGCTACTAAATGACAAATCGCAGCAAAAAAGTACAAACAGACTTAACTCAGTAAAGGTTTAAAGTATCCTGTGCAGAAAAAAATAGGAAAATCTTTAAATGCAAATGCGAGAGAACAATACGCGTTTTACACTGGATTAACTTGGCTACGAAAGTCCAGAAACTCTGTTAAGCGGGGCCTTAACTGATAGATGTGTTAAAAATAGAAACAACAAATAAAAACCTGTTTTGAAACATACAGTGTATGTACTTTAATGTGTCTATGTATGACTTGTATGTATTGGCATGTTGCAGATCCACAACATACACAAAGGTGATACAAAGTTTAAAATCATCGATACTCTGCCACATGCATGTAGCATTGACTATTTAAATTCAAATTTTAACCGACGGAAGGCTAATGAGATAACATAATCAATGAAATTAAACATGACACAAAAATACGCCTCCGCTGCGCAGTTACTAATTCCGAAAACCAAACTCATCACATTATTAAATTAAGGACCCATGTAATTGTAATTTTTTTACAGTCATCAGGATTTGCATACTTGCGATGATGCATTACTGTCAGTGCTACTTATCAATCACTTTCTCATCTACAACTTTTTTTGCTGTAAAAAAAAGAATAGAAAACCGTCAATTTGACAACTCTTTTAATTCCACTCTAGTATTATAATTTTTCTTTTTTTAAGACTTTTTAAATTTATAAATGGGTTTTGCCCAATTCTCCCTCTCTTGAATAATAAGTCTTTTATGACTTTTTTAATTTATAAATTATCTTTGCCCACTTCACCCTCTCTTTTATAATAATTTATTTTCAGAAATTTTATATATATATATATATTTCACAATCATGCGATTGGATTTCGTACAACTATGCTGTTTTTCAACAACAGTATTTTTGTAACAATATTCCTTATAAATGTAATATTTCTGCTTGATTTTATCTTATATTTGAACAATAGAATACATAGAAAATTATTGATGCACATTTCTTGTAGTGAAGCTTCTAATATTTATCAGATGATGAAAGGTACAAAGTATGAAGATTCCCATTTGCAGTTAATAATATATGACATAAATGTAGTTATTTAGTGATACAAAAGACATTTTCTCGTTGCAGTAATAAACAGGATATGCACAGAAAATAATAACGATACATTAAAAATGAATATTGGAAAACTAAAAGTAATAATATAGAAAAAAAAAGGGAATAATTTATGAAAGTTTTCCCTTATAAATAAATCATCAAAAGGTTTAATAAGTGCTCCTTATATTTAAACCACTAAGATAGCCGTCGCAGACATTTAGAACCTCATGGACCAATATATTCATAAGTTTTAATCCTGGGACAATTAAAAAGAATTTTTTAATAATATAAATATACTTCTCATTAATTTGCGCGATTTTTTGGTTAAACGAAATGAACATATTCGAGTCAACAAAAAATTAAAAACAAGTAAGAAAAGTCATGCGTTAAGCATAGATTATGAGGCACTTTCCAACACTTCACGAAATCCTTAACAAAACTTCGTCATTAGGGCAATAAGATTACTGTATACAGTCAAATATGTATTCCAATATTGTTGAACAGCCCTATATTTGATCTTTTGGTTAATATACTATATACTATATAATTGAGAAAATTTAGTAAGAAAAATTTGAAATTTTTCTTTCAGAAATTTATACTAATCGATGGAAATATACTTGAATCCTTTTGTTCAACCCTGTAGTTTACCTTGTACCTTTATTATACGTCAGTATTAAGCTAAAATTTATTTTAAACTAAAACAATCTTAAAACTAATAAAATCACATTCTCAGAAATTATCATTCATAGGCGTCCATGTATTTAATTCTTTGTGTGGCCCTGTATAGCGTTTAATCTATATTCTTTAAACATTTCTTCGTAAAGTGAATGCAGTTCAGCGTAAAAAATGCATAACTTATTTAAAAACCACCTTTAAGTAATTTAAGCTCATATTCAGTAACGTTTACGACCTTTTTTAGGTAACCCTGTATATCAACTATAGAACCTACCGGGTGTCCCAAAAATGGCTGATGGAATTTAAAATTCAATAACTTTTCGGTGACAGCTATTTAAAAATTTTTTGCAGGAGGGTTATGTATAATGTCAGGAGTTTTTTTTAACCTTAATTTTTATTACTTACCCATCATACGTAGTATAAGGTAAGTCTTGCAATCGTTTTGAAAATCGAAAAAAAGTTTTTGACGGATTTACACATTTTAGATAGAGGAGATTCCGAAAAACATATTTTTAGAAAACAAAATTGCCGTCTGTCTGTAAACGCTCTATATCCCGAACGAATTGAGATAGAGACTTGAAATTTTGTATGTTGTTAGTATGTAAGAATGGGACGAAGCCTATTTAATATCAGAAACCTCGATTATCCGGAACTATTTTTTTCGGACTCTCGAAAAATTCGTTCTGATGAAAGGTATATAAAACTTTTCGAATTTTTTTGTTCTAAGGAATGGGCGTAAAAGGCAATAAAATAACACACATTTTGCATATAGAACGAAGTCGATCGAATCATTAGTTGCCGAGATATTTGTAATCCTGTTTTACACATTCTTCGATTTTTCATGACCCTGTATTTCATTCAAATTTTAATTCAGAGGTATATTTTAATTGGAAATGAGACGCTTAATCCGACGCAGTTAATTGTTAGTTAATAGAGTTATTATTTTTGGAGTTTTAAGGATGTTTCTTTTACGCAGTTCGTTACTACTTGAGTAGTTTGGCGTTTTATATAATTTGTCGAAATCGGTAATCAGCAGTTCTTTAATAGAGCATTACTATGTATATTAACAATATTTAAATTTTGTTTATGAATTGCAATGCATTGTATAAATAGTATTCACATGTTTTATTTTCATATACATATCCATGATGGATAAATATTATGGTGGCCCCCAACGACTAGTTTTAGTTTGCATCTCAAACAATAGGTGGCGCTGACGGCGATTGAAGGCCAGGTGATCAGTGTTGAGTGAAGTGTCGACGTTCTATCTGTTCAATAAGAGTACTGTACCATTATATCTGCTACTTTGGAATTTTGCTTGATTTCCGACCGATTCCATTTTTACAGGTTTTAATTTAAAAGATTGTTCTTTTCACTTAATGTATTAAAACTTATTAAGATAAAAGTACAAGAGAAAAACTTCACTTCGGACTATGAATTAATTACATTTGACTGGTTTTCAACTTGTTTCAATAGAATTTATTCTGTCTAAACCTCATCAGACCTGAGCATAAAATAACTCTATAAATATATATTTATTGCTTTATCAAAATCGAAATAACAGCATAGATGACAGAAAGAGTCATTTTTATGAAATGAGTACTTTAGGGGACTGGTAATTTAGGGGTACAAATATGCATATAAAAGTACGAAATCCTTAAAACATCAGTTTAACTATCAATAATATAAATTTACGCAATAAAAAAATTAAGGTCTTTAGACAAGTAAATGATCAGCAAATCCTCAAAATGTTTTATGGTAAAGCATTCAAGTTAAATAATCATGAATATTTCTTACACTCTTGTCACAAATGTTGAAGGTATTTTCGAAACTCGGATGAAAATATCTTTTTTATGAGGTAATATTCATCAGTGTTGACATTTATTGGATTTGTTTTAAAGAAAAACACCTTTAGCTGCATAGAAGTTAAGAAAAAATGCAAAAAAATCGAACAATTTAGTTTTTATGAGCAAAAGAAAAAATGAAGGTAAACATTTGTGTGCCTTAATATCGCAGTTAAGAAGCTCTTGTCAACTTTATTTTCTGTACCTCTGTACCTGATTTTATGATACTGGAATGGGCGACACTATTTTAAGTCGAGATTAGTAGCGAGTTTTAATTGTTGTAAAATGTTCGTTTCGTATTGCCTGTTTTAAACATAAATAACAGATATGTTCTAATATAATTATCAAGATAGGGTACAATTTAATCTTTTTAAATAAAACATCTAAATTTTCATTAATTTAATATTTTCTTAGAGTATTGTATTTCGGTATTTCCAACCTTATTATTTTAAGGGAACGATTAATAATAAAACAAAAACAAATAATAATACAACCCCCAGATTTTTCGTGGGACCGCTGGTGATCCATATATCACGAGTTAACGACCTCTAAGTTTATCCGCTGAACTCCGAATTAAAGAGCAATATTGTAATCTGGTTGCCTCTCTTATCGATATTATAAAGGCCAAAAGTATCTGTGCGTGACGCATACGTCATTTTATGA
Source organism: Maratus speculifer (assembly GCA_964019185.1). Classification (NCBI taxonomy): domain Eukaryota; kingdom Metazoa; phylum Arthropoda; class Arachnida; order Araneae; family Salticidae; genus Maratus; species Maratus speculifer. The sequence goes on along the minus strand of OZ025296.1, from coordinate 75,499,305 downwards.
ATGGCAACACTTTCCTATGCAATTTCACTTTTGCAATTTTTGATACTACAAATTTTACACTTCTAAAGATTACACATTTAAAATTTTTATACTATCGTATAAAAAAATGTACTTTTAAATGCAATTTGTTTGAGAGCTGTATCTCAATTTGTTTTTGAGATATTAATTTTTTTATAGTTTTTAGTATCAATTTTGTAATTGTGGCAACAATATCACTCTCTTTTCTCTAAAAATTGAAAAAAAATGCATTTACTTTTTTCAAAAATATCGTCTGTATATATGTTGGTGATTTCGGTTTTATTTCATTTTTATTTATCAATTAAATGGGGGGGGGGGGGAGTTCAAGTTTTGAAAAAGTGATTTTAAAATGATAAAATTAAAATACTATTTCTTTAAACGTGGTGATTACGGATATGAAAAGTGCGTGTTAAATTTTGAGAAGAAGAAACTGATGACGGGTTTTAATTTCGCGTGAAATTCTATAATCGTATCAATTTGGACTATATATATATATTTTATTCATATTTATACCGGACACAAGAAATTTATTTGATAACTTCATCATTATAATTGATCTTTATTATATTTTACTGGTTACATACGCGATTAAAGTTTAATTTAAAAAAAATAGACAACTGAGTTTTATAGTATTTAGTGAATCTTAGCTTAAAATTATATTTGTTTTAGAGTTAGACTGATCAATATAAGATGTATTTTTTACTGTAACTAATTTTGTAGATTTATCATAAATCAATGAAACAATTCCTTCTTAAACATTTCCTTTCGTCGAATTTCGAGGGGTTCCACCTCGTTTATTTAATGCTAAAAAGTATGATTTTTCTAACATGGAATAATTTTTAATAGGTATATGAATATAATCTTTAAGAATATTATTCGCAAATCAGTTTTTTATAAACGTATTGTATCTGTAGAATTATATCAAAAGAGGCTGATTTTTTTACACAATAAACTAAAGCTAGGGACCACTTTTAACATACTAAACTATTCGCTCTAAACTCACAGGTAGAGATAATTCAAATATTCATTTTTAGAACTTTCCAACAAAATTGAAAAGTGCTTAACCATTCGGTTTGTCTGGCCGTGTGTCCTCGCTCTAACTGTCATAAATATACTCGGATCCCCATGAAACTTTTTTCAACGTTAATGACGTGTATCCGAGGACGAACCTATTGAAAATGAAATTTCTGCCATGATTAGTTTATTTACAGGGACAGTCAAAAGTTTTCCATTACATTACGGCCTATGGGGAAAAATCGTTTCAAATGAATGTTAAGGGTGTTACATTCTATCGAACATCTTCAAATTTATATGCATCTCCAAAGTGCACTTAAATATGTATTTTGTAAAATATGCAGCGAAAAGTATAATTGTCATTCATTTACAGGGCCACACAAAAGAATTCCAATGCATAATAATAAAGGGAGGAATTGTTTGCGACAGATTTTAATTATGGTAAACGATTTCATGTATAATCAAATTGATATACATTGCAAAGGAATAATATGTCTTATTTATGCATAATACGTAGTTCATAACATTTACAGGGACGCACAAAAGATTTCAAATAGTATATTCTATCCAAAGTCCTGAATATTATGGAAGATGGTTGTTAGATAGATGGAATGCATTTTTTAAATATGATATACGCTTTTAAGTTTCATTAGATGTATGCTTATTATATAATTTATATAAGTGTTAATTGTTACACAGTTTAAATATACAGGGTTAGGCAAAAGATTTCGGAAAGGTTACTGAATGTGTGCGTAATTTACTTAAAGGTGTTTTTTAAATATGTTATGCCTTTTTACGTTCAACTGCATTTAGTTTACGAAGAAATGTTTGTATAACATAGATAAAATGGTATACAGGGTCACACAAAGAACTAGATACATTGTCAGCTTTGGATGATAACTTCTGGAAATTTGATTTAAGTACTTTAAAGAACAATTTTTTAGACTAATCTTTAGCAAAATACATTCGTGCATTAAAAGTACTATGTATTTTACAGGACTAAACAGAAGTATTCAAGTATTTTTCCATCTATTAGTATAAATTGATGATAGGAAATTTTCAAACATTTAGGTATTTTCTTGCTAAACTAAATTTTACCATTATATAGTCTATATATTAACCGACAGATCAAATACAGGGCTTTTCAAAAGTATTGGAATATATATTTGGATATGGACAATAATACGTTATTTCCCTAGATAACGAAGTTTTTAAAAAGATTTTAAGAAATGTTGGAAAGTGTTTCATAATATATGCTTAAGGCATGATTTTTCTTACTTGTTTAAATTATGTTTAAAAGCTAAACAATTTTCATTGATTATGTTCATGACATAAAAGAATGATTTTGGGCATATTAATAATTGATGATAACAGTACAAATAATAAAAAAGAAATCATGTTGCTAAGCAGATATTTCTCGATAAGATTTTTTAACTGCTGTATAAATATATTTAGTGATGGCATTTTTTTAAGCATAAAAAAATATATTTTATATTGAAAAAGAATAATAGTACATAGTTACATTTATTCATGAAAACATTATAAGCCAAATTACTGTTGAGCAATAGGAAATATATTGTAAAATTTATATTTCTGAAAAAATTGAAGCATATAAGATTTCTTCAAATAAATGTATAGTTAGCTTACTTTACATTACTTATATAAGTTTTGAACAAAATATAAAATCTTCTTACTGAATTTAAAATATATCACGTTCGTTTTGAGATAAAGGTTCTTATTTCTACATTTCCTTTTACATTTAACCTATTTTTTGTAACAGAAAACTACATTTGACAAATAGAAACTATTTCTAAAACATTTCTTTTAATGAAAATTTGTCACAATCGAAGAATTTTCAATTTGCAACTATTTTGTTGAGTTTACAAATCGCAACACTATAAACAAATAGAATTTTTTCGTGTATTTTCATTTAGTGAAAGATTTGACATTGTGTTTTTACATGGGGCATATTTTAATAAACACACTAACATGTTTAGTATATTTTTATTAATTTATTTTTATGTTAGTTGGACATGGATATATTTTAGGTACTGTGTCTGTTTTTTAGTTTATTTTTCCTTAAAAATATGACTGCATAATGTGAAATAAATACAGTTTTTTAAGAAACAAATAATTAATTCATATTTTAACTTTATTTTATTATGCATAATTTTGACCTCGTTAGTCATTAGTCATTTTCGTTGAGCAAATGCTTTGTTTTAGAATGATGTAAAAAAAAATTCTTTTTAACGTAAACGTAAATCCCTTTTCATTTTGACAAAATATTTATCGTAAACTTTACTTCAGACAGAAATGATAGTTTTACGTAAAATTGAAATTTGCCGAAATTCAACCAAAAACGGTTCAAACAAATGAACCCAACCTAAATTAAAAAGATGGAATAGTATTATTTTACTGTAAATAATCGAGAATTATTCGTAATGTTAAAACAGTTATACAAGCAGGAGTTGCGACTAGAGATACATATTTATCAATTTTTTAAGCACATATTATGTTTTATTTCTGCACATTCTTTCAGAATCTTAAGGCATTTTTCTTAACAAGCTATCATTATTTGTAAATTAGCATGTAACAGGTGTGCGGTTATGCGTTTAATGGTGAGGTTAAGCAACACTTTTCTGGTCACCGCCATCTAAGAACTAGCCGTTCAAGAATTCTTCAAGTACCAAAAAAAGTCATCAGATCTGACAATTTAAAAACTTTCTTCTATCTTATACATGTTAATACTCGTAATTCACTACCACAGAGCCAAAATTAAATGTTACTAAATTAATACTAAATTAAAATTTAATTTAGTATCACCATGAATATCATACTAAACATATGAAATTCCGTGCATCATTTCATAAAGTACGACTATCACTGAAATTGTTTAAATTCCGCTTTATGCAGCATAGCAGCGCAACCTATAATGTGATTTACACCGAAACCTAATCAGCAGAAACTTATGTGAACGTCTAATTGAATCTGAAGTTTGATGAAAATCCGTATATTTCTTTTTTAGACAGAGTTGTAGCAAAAATCGTAACAAATCCAGCATTACAGCACCACCTATTGGGCGTTCAACATCAAGACATGAGTAACAACTTGTATTAACGTCAAATGAAATCTGAAGTTTGATGAAACTTTGTGCATTAGTATTTCAGATAGACATTTTGCTATATTCATTAAAAATGTATCATATAACCGTCCCTGTTAGACGTTTTATATCAAAACATGACTAGCAGTGATATTTATCATGGTCTAACGGAATGTGTAGTTTCATGAAGATCTGTGCATTAGATTTTGAGATAGACCTTTTGTGCAAATTTTGAAAATGAAGCACAGCCGCTGAACATGTTGGGCGATTTTTACCAAAAATTATTCAGCTCCAATATATATCAGGGACTAAATGAATCACAAACTCAAAAACATACATTTTGTAAAAGAAAAATTAGCGGGAGATCTGGTCAGAAAAACATATAAATCCGCCGAAAACCAAAAGTTCATAATATTTCCCAATCCAATGCTTTCTTCTTGAGAGAATAGAAAAAGTAAAATGCGACTAATGTCAGTTAAAAAAAAATGAAAATTAAGAATTTTATTTCATTTTTGATGGCCACGCTCTTATAGCGTGTCATTCAATTTTCAAATAAAGCTTTTATGTTTGGAAATTTGTATTTGATATTCGTAAACACCTCCGATGTTTTTTAAAGAGAACATTTATCAAATTCCTAAAACATGAGACAGATTTTTCGGATATTAAAAATTTTCAAATAAACTTCTTAATATTCAACAATAGTGCTTTCCAGCCAAACGTGATAAGTTAACATTATAAATATCTTTATTAATGTTAATAATATTTTGTGACTGTGAAATGTATAAATGCGCTTATGTAGCTGAAAATGTTTAAATGAAAAATGATAGCATCCTAAAAACTGATATTATGCAATCAAACAGCTGTTTACACTATACAAAATACGTGAATATGTTTCCCAGATTTAGTGATAATAACTGAAACTTTTTTTGTATGTATAAATGCTTCTTTTAACCCGGGAGGACGCTCGCAGGGCCTAAAAGACCCGGAATGCGTATACCTCATATATGCGTATGCGTATATCATACCCTGTATAAGCGTGCGTTCTCCCGGGTTAAATGTAGAAAATATATTGGTTTCTATGGATTCTAAAGATAAAGAACTGTTTGAAAATTCTTGATTGTCAGGGAAGAGATTAAAGTACATTTTTTTCTGTGGTTTAATTATATTTTCTTAAATTATTAGTATTATTTACAATGAAGAGAAAAGGAACAGAAGAAAGAAACTTATAAAAAACCAATAACTATATAAATAAAATTAATTTTAAATATCAGTGGCAATTATTTTGATATATGAAACAACATCTAAAATATATTGTTTTACATTTTATTTTAGAATTGTATCAGAACAAGCTATTTTTAGAAAATACGCGTGCTTAAAACGACTAAAAAAATGTACGATTTTTCATACGTGGGAAAATTGGGAAAATAATCTTATTGTGTAATTTTGTCTTGGTTTTCTTTTATAATTGAAAAAAATAATTTGCAAAGAAAAGCTTAAAAAGGAAATTTATTAAATTTTTTTTAGATAACTCGAAATTTCCACAATTTTCCGTTTTTAAAGAGAAATACTGAAATAGCTCATATGTTAGAAAACAAATCTAAGCAAAATCTATGATCATTAAAAAATTAGAATTAATACGTCGAATGTCATATCAGTCACCGGTAATTGGCACTGCACATTCTGTTATTACATAGAAAATTTTCTTATTATGTACTTTTGTCCCGGTTTTGTTGTATAATTGTAAAAACAATTTGAAAAGAAAAGTTTAAAAAGGAAATTTATTAAATTTCTTTTTTGGATAACTAGATTTTTCCGCAATTTAGCAAAAAAGAAAAAAAAATCAGAGTAAAATCTACGATCATTAAAAAATTAGAATTAATACATTGAGTGCCATGTCAGCCACCGGTAACTGGCACTAACATTTCGTTTAAGCCCCTTCAGTAACTGGTGACTAATTAATTTAATGATTAGTCTAATTAATATATGATATAACTAGGTAGCTCCGCCCCCCTGCCCGCTAAGTTCGCCAACCCCCCGCGTAATCGCTTGGCGATTCCAAGTTGTAGACTGCCCCAGCTTGCTGCACGCGCCAATACGCCATGGAATCGCTTCGCGATACCTTATTTTCCATACACTGTTAAAAATCTGCTGCATTTTGTTGCAACGCACTCCCCTGCTTGTATAGAAAATGGTTACTTGGCCGTGAAATGGAGCTTTCTCATTGGTTGGAATAGAGATGTTATATACAAGCGATGGAATGCGTTGCAACAAAATGCAGCAGATTTTTAACAGTGTATACTCAATTTTGGAATTAATCCCTCTTCTCATTGGTCGAAGCATAGACAGAACCCTTTCCTGATTGGTCTATTCGACTCATGGAAGGTGTGGTCCACCCGGACGCGTTATTTCCTGAAACCTTACACATCAGCATCATTCCAGGAGTCATTCCTGGAAATTTGTTTAAGGCTAGTTTTTTTTTTACTATAGAATGAGAAGGAAACTAAAAACAATATAATCTTTTAAATAATTACTGAAAATTTATTTAAAATTTACTTAAAATTTATTTATTACATGATTATTGTGTCTTAATGCATAAAATGATATAATTTCTTTAGTTTTATATCATATTTTACAATGTCATTCACTGGTGACTGACGTGGCCTAAACGGGAATTTCAGAATCAGTTATCGTGGAACTCAACGTGTTAATAGAAAAATGCTGTAGAATCATTTGAAAAAGTTAAAAAGTGCAATTTTAATTAAATATTTTTTTACTAACCTATCTGACTGCAATTATTTCACTTATTTTTAATTTTTTTTTCATTAGTCATTAAATTTTGTCATAATGTATACGTGCTATGCAGTAAGTCTTTGTGGTTTTGATCGGTGTTGTTAATGGCGGCCAATTATGTACAGGAGGGTTATAGACCCTAAGGGGGGGGGGGTTCTCCGTGGGGGTATTTCTAAAGATAATTCTTAGTGAATTAATATATGTTATTTTACACCGCTGTAAATAGTACGTATTTTGGAGTTTAAAAGTGGAATACTATGTAAATAAATGTATACCTTTTTTAGACAGTTGAAAAGATAATTGTGTTAATATGAAAATCTTTTCACGAAAGCACACTCGTAAATTAGTAGCCTTTCTAAAAATGAGTTTGTATAAGAATGTAATGTATTTGTAATGTTTTTAATGTATGCTGTAAATAATATTGATGTCTTACACCAAAAATGGTGAAAGATGTAAACAACTGTAAATTGGTGTAAAAAAAATCTTAGATTTTAATTGCTAAAATGAAACATTGAAAAATATTTGGGACAACTATCTCAATTATTGCATTTAAAGGAAGAATAACTTTCTATACCAGTAATTTTTAAACAATTACTCCGTTAAGCGTGAGTTTTACTCTCGCATAAAAGATTTTGTGCTACAAATGACCTTGAATAAAGTTTAATCTGGTATTATTTTTGCGATGATTCTTTACACTGGATAATTCTTAGTGTTTCATTACACCAATTTGCAGGTGGGTTTTTCTTATAACACTATTTCGAAAAGCTCAGTTGCCACCCTTTTTGTTGCAATTGACAAATGTTTTTTGAAGTGTAGAAATGTCAGTCTTTATCGTCTTCTACTTAAAAATGTTAAACTTACGCATTTATGCGCTGTTATATACCAGACTTTTAAAATTTGATATTTTTCATTGCATCAAAAACGAATGTTATAAGCCGTAATAAACGTGAATCAAACTATTCTTTACCATGAAAATTGAAAATTACGAACATTTCAAATTTAGTTTGGAAAAAAAATTCTTGGAGATTGGAAACTACAATATTTAAAAGAAAATAAATGAGAGATTTCTGTAACATTTCTCTGAGAATATTTTGAAATATTGACCCCTATATCTGTACTCCTGAATTTTATATCAATAACTCTTGTATTAACAGACTAATTCAACAAATTAAATTCTTCGTAAGGCGGTTTAATTCTTTGAATATTATATATATGGGTGATTCTCAATATAGGAGACTTTTTCAAATAGTGAAATCTTAAAAAAAATATATTGTTAGCAAAATTTCTGAAAAAAAATTGTTGTTAATACAGTATTATGTATACTTTACATGTAGTCAGCAGAGCTAAATATTTATAAATTCACTTCAAAAAGACTTAGGTATTTTAGGTATTTTATGAGCCACGCTTATGACAATGCAAATTGCATTGAGCAAATATATTAAGTAATTTATATTTTCTTCCTGTTTGAATATTTTTTTTCTATATTTATAAGAATTCCTTTTTAACAAATTGTTTCCATTTTCAACATTTTTTATTCTTCTGTAAGATGAAACCCTGTTTTTACGATTAATTCTATGCCTTTAAATTTCACTGTGTTTTCTTGGAGTCATCACTGACAATTTTTATTTGTCCTGATTATTTTGCTTTTATATATATCTGATGTTTATATTTTTGCCGTTTATCAGTATCTTTAATTTTCTGTCTTCTTTTTTCACACTCATTTTGAATGTTTTTCTCTCTACCTATTGTCTTTCTTTCCCCCATATTCAGATTAGTCTTTTAAAAAAGGAACAAAGACCAAATTAAAATTCCACATAAACAGAAATGCGTTCTTTTAAAATAATAAATAAGACATTCCTGGAAATTTTTTAAAGAAATTTAAGATTGCTAATCAAAGAGCAAACTTTGTTTACGTATAAGCAATTTTCTGACATTAACAATGCAAGAAGCTGTCTTAGTGATTTTCTGGTAGATTCAATATGTATTTTAGGGGTAATAAATATAATATCTAAAATTATATGTAAAATTAAACTTTAAAAAATCTTTATTAAGGATACTAGATAAGAACTAGTTAAATTTATGCACATAGGTGTAACTAGCATGGTTGTTTTGTCATTGGCATGGACAGAAAAAAACATGCTAATGACACTGATATTTGCCCATGCTAATGATAAACTTTAATTTAAATAAGATTATGAGCCATAATATAATCACAATGCAATATTCCTTTCTGGGGCTTTTTAAAACACAAAAGTTCTAAGTAAATTAGTAAAATAAAAATTTTAACTATAAAGTAAACGTTAAAATTATTATCCATTCTAATGACGTACAATTGATGTACTCGCCTAATATTTGACTTCTGTTCTTAAAACACAACACATTCTTCTATTTTCAGGCTGAGATAAAAGGGCTTCTTGTTGATAAGGAGAGAATTGATTTTTTTCAAGCTGTTGTAATATGTGAAAATGAAATTTTGATTAAAAACCATCTGTTAAAATATGTCCTTGTTGTGAAAATGAAATATGGAGGACAAACTTTTGTTATATA